>QNTS01002489.1:92161-178657 GCA_003317085.1 Hucho hucho
AATGATGGGCCAGCTAGCGACATACCATAATGATGGGCCAGCTAGCGACATACCATAATGATGGGCCAGCTAGCGACATACCATAATGATGGGCCAGCTAGTGACATACCATAATGATGGGCCAGCTAGTGACATACCATAATGATGGGCCAGCTAGTGACATACCATAATGATGGGCCAGCTAGAGACATACCATAATGATGGGCCAGCTAGTGATGTCTGGTTGGGAATAAAAAAAGAGGACCGCAAAAACACACATTTCTATCTCACAATGAACAAGTAAAGCTGCAGTGTGTGTGTGTCTGTGCGTGCATGTGTGCCCGCGTGTCTCGGTATTCCAGGGTTGGACCCCAGTGAGGGCCCCAGCCACTCCGTCCCAGCACCTTCCATCGGCCCCCAGGGCTTCAGGAAGCACTTCCTCAGCAGTAAGCTGGACTGTGACAACCAGCCACCCGACCCTGAGAGATTGTTCCAGAGGTGCTTCGTCACCACCGTCAACATGGAGGGCCCGTCCTAGTGCCCTTAATATGGAGGGCAATTTGTAGGATGCTTAGGAGGAAATGGAGGGCCCTTTGTAGGACACTTAATATGGAGGGTACTTCGTAGGATGCTTAATTAAAGGCCCAGTGCAGTCAAAAATGTGATTTATTTGTGTGATATGTATTTAGGTTGGGATAATACTGTAAAAAATGTTTTATTATGATAATGCCCTTTTAGTGTAAGAGCTGTTCGTAAAGACCACCTGAAATTTCAGCCTGTTTTGGTGGGATGGAGTTTTGGCCTGACTGGTAACATCACCAGGCAGTAAATTGGTTAATAGATTAAAAGGCCAATAAGAAGGACAGTTCCAAAACTCGGCCAATAACAGCTCGTTTTCAGTTTTCCCCTCCCCCAGACAGTCCTTTCAAAGTTCTTGCATGAGAAATTGCTCTAGTTAAGAAACCATTGTTTCGTTTGACCATTTTTCTGACTGGAAATGAGTGTATAGAAAACTACGCCACACAGTGGGAGGACTGGAGAACCAACAACCATTTATGACCATGTTCTGTATGGACTGGAGCAGTACTGAGTTTGTCAATGTTCAATCATTGGTTGGCTGGTTAACCCACTCTAGAAACTTTTCAGTTGAGCTTCTTTTTGTGTTGTTGATGGAAATTTACTTCAACAAACAGAAAGACAGAAGTCACACTGAACAACTGTGGAGCTGAAGCATTGTCTGTCTTGCCTCACCTCTTGTATTCCAATGTTTGATGAAGCGAGGGAAAGGATGGAGAGAAATATTTGTATTAATTATTTTGTGTTGAGAAATCCATTTTAACTGTGGCTGATTTGACAGAAGCTCAGCTGTCTTCAGGACAGACACTCTTGTCATTCGGATAACAAGCTCCTCAAACCAGCATTACTGAACTTCAACAGTCTGCATCCAACCCTTTGTGTGATTCTTCACCTTCTATCTGGACACTGTTTTTGATCGTCTACGTGTCTGTGTGTGAAATGTTTATTTGGTTGAGAATGTTGCCAATGGGACAAGTGTTTACAGCGTATTTGCATCCAATAGAACTGATCAGGAGGTAAATCAGACATAGTACAACACAACAAACAGAATGCCTCAGAGTTCCAGTTAGCTTAACTTGGCCCTTGTTTTCGCTAGGGTCAAAAAGTTAAAGGTGGAAATCCATAACGGTAAAACTGCCACGCCCTTTTGCGATATTACAACAACAAAGTTACTCCCTCTGACATCATGATTCCACGCGCGATAGACCAACAGCATACGTACTGTAATTATTTATTTTCACAATGCTGGACACTCCATAACTCGGTTTCATCAACAAAAACAATAACAAATGGTGCTGGCGCGAACAGCAGCGTTGTTTGACCTTATGTGGATTTGAGCTTTAAAAAAGGTCATGTCTGTTATTATATAAAATACATGAAATTGCTTGTTGAAACATTGCATGTTGAACTGTCATCTGTAAACTGTCATGTTGGATTTTCTCAGAACTCGGCATTGATTATGGCAGAGATAATAGGACCTATCCCCATATGTTCCACCGCTGTCCATGCTGCCGTTTCCCCCCAACATGTTCAGAAACACTATAATTCATGTGGTCTTCATGTCATTGTGTCGCCATATACAACGGTTGCATGCCATGAGACATCAGTTGTGTGAGTCCCTTCTTTCTTAGTCATGCTTCAAAATAGAGTAAATTGTCAAAGGGGAAAGATTTTACACCTTTATGGTGTGTTAACATCAAACGTGTTGCCTGCTGTGCTTTCTCAATCTATTAGAGTGTGCTTTGCCTGAGTGCACAACATTAAAATGTACTTACAAATAAATGCATGTGTCCTTTCAATATTCAAAGCACTTTATAAAACAAAACTATTTCTTTATATACATTTGAAAAAAGGTATGAGAAACTATATCAATTTGTGATCAAACATTTACATAAGCTATCCAAGAGCACGGAGCTATGACAACACTCCCATGTGGTTACATAAAACACAAACTCAAAATGGGAAACAACCGTTGATGAGAGCAGGGGTGTTTGGAGCTCACCCTCGCCAACATGAACAGGAAACACAGTGTATGTACATAAAGTATATACATTATATATGCTGTATGTATGTACAGTATCTCCATATATGACTCTGGATAAAAAGGAACATAGGAATGAAGACAGTAAAACCATTCTGCCACTCAGTGTTGATGTCACCATTTCCAACCACAATTAAGGGCTCTATTCAGTCTGTGAACCTGAAGCGTTACAGATTCCAAAATAGAAATGTAAAAGGTAATTTTCGACTGAGCCGACATATTTACCGTGAATGCAGACTCCGTTAAATCAGGAACATTACCTTTACATTTTCAATCACGTTGTAAAGCTGAACTCCTGCATTGCTGATTGAAAAGAGCCCCGAGACATCTCATCTTCTATTCTCCTGCACCTTAACTACGTTGTCCGGACTTCTTCCTCATCATCCCCATTCCCCTCATTAGAAAACAGTGTGTTTAAAGCACTGAGTCAATAACAGGGAAGAATGAGTAGACAGATGTCCATTATTTCTCTCATACACATGGTTCAATACAGTCCTTGAGAAGACCGGAAGATCAGCTCAAAAAAATATTCTCTTCATCAAGAGAGGACCGCACAAATGAAGCGATCGATCGTGGGTGATGATAAATGGTGGCGAGGACAAAACAAGCTCACGTCATCCCCAGAAGTATGGGGTTATCTTGAGAACACTGCAGTAAAACTTCATTTGAAGCTACAGTAACATGAGGATGTTTACCATTTCCCCTCATTATAAAAGGTGTGTGAAAAGCACAGTCAAAGAAAAATACAAAATTCCCTTATGTTGATGACTTTTTGCAAATCCAATCAGTTTTCCACATTGATTCAACGTCATCACATTGATTTTTGTTGTTGTTGAAATGACATGGAAACAATGTTGATTCAACCGGTTTTTACCCAGGGGGTCATGTCATCATCAACAGTATGGATATATTGGGGCGGCAGGTAGCCTAGTGGTTAGAGCATTGGGCCAGTAACAGAAAGGTTGCTAGATCGAATTCCCAAGCGGACAAGGGAAAAATCTGTGGTTCTGCCCCTGAACAAGGCAGTTAACCCACTGTTCCTAGGCCGTCATTGTAAATAAGAATTTGTTCTTAACTGACTTGCCTAGTTAAATAAATAAAAATATCTTCAGCTAACTGATCTATCTTCAGTCAGCTTCAATTGAGTGGTCATTTCCTTCCCAAAGTAGAAATAAATGATTTACATCTGCCTACAACTCCTTCCTATTATTGTTTGTGAGTCAGTGCGTTTCACACACTGTTGGGGAAATGGTGATAATCATAAACAAGTCATGATGTGTTGTGTGATGCTAATCGAGGTTCACTAACAATAACATATACTGCATGGGAGGGTGATATGCATCTCCATGTTTCTGCATCTTCACTAACCTTGTCCTCAGGCTATTGTGCACAGCACATATAGGCCTAGGATATCAACCAATCAAAAGTTGGCCTTGGTGTGAGTGACCAAAGAATTCTAATGGGACTTTAATTTTAGTGAATCACAAAACTGAGAGGCGTGGCTCTGTGCTTGTGGTGTGCTAGAGTACGGGGAGGGTTAGGGGGAAGGTGTTGTGGGAGATGATTGGTTGGTAGATTAAGCCGATTAAACCAGCGCCTACTGTATGCGCTAGGAGTTTCTCCCTGCTCTCTGTACTGGCTAACGTAGGCCAAGTTTGACTCTCTGGTCCACCAGGCTCTTCGCGCAAGTGTCTGGGAATGAGAATCTTCACAAGTCAGTATTTTCTCCTGTTCATCTACAAACATAAACATACTGCACCACAAAGGTTGTGTTTACACAGGAAGCCCAATTCTGATATTTTCCCAATCATTGGCAAAATATCTGAGTTGATTGGTGTAAACACAGCCAAGTCAACCCCATGTCCCTTTCTCTGTTAATTGTCTCTCACCCCTCTAGCCTCTCACCCCTCTAGCCTCTCACCCCTCTAGCCTATTCTCGCACCCATCTGACTGTCAACATCTACTCAAACACCCCAAAATGTCTTTCAGTATCCAGACACATTAGCAAACTGCCAATTTCGTCAGATGAGCCAAACCTCTTGATATTTGGCTGATTAGTTGTTGTGTGGAAGGTAACCTAAGGCTCTCAGATTCCACAGTCTCTCTTCTGATGATTCCTATAGCTTCTCTCTAGGATGTCACTTCACAAAACAGCAGTATTTTTCTCAGGCAGGGTTTTTGGGTCAAATGGTATTGGACACTTTGATCACGTTAGGCCTTGCAGTACAAAGAGGGAGCCATGTAAACAGCATGGAAGACACTAAACAACATGGAGAATTTATCAGCGCCTCAGGTTACACATCGTAGCCTAGATGTTGAAAGGGGTTCTCTTGGAAAACGGTACATAATATCCTGTGATTGGTAGTGAATAAGAAGACCATCATGGTACTATGATTTCAATTATAACGGGGAGTCCAGGAATGGCTGCAATGACAAGTTGGCTGCCATTATCAGCCAATGACAACCTCCGATTGGTCGAGTCATGACTAGTAATGACAGGAAAAAATGGGTGAATGAATGGCTAAAATACACGAATTAGTTCACAACCCATTTTTCATGAGAGCAGTGGGATGTCTGAGGTCCCTGTGCTCCCGAGTGGCGCAGCGGTCTAAGGCGCTGCATCTCAGTGATAGAGGCGTCACCACAGACCCTGGTACGAGTCCAGGCTGTAATCACAACCGGCCGTGATTGGGAGTCCCATAGCGCGGCACACAATTGGCCCAGTGTCGTCCGGGTTAGGGTTTGGCCGGGGTAGGCTGTCATTGTAAATAAGAATTTGATCTTAACGGACTTGCCTAGTTAAATAAATAGGGCTCTGGTCATCAGTAGTTGACTATATGGGGAATAGGGTGCCATTTCAGGAGTAACCAAATGGCTTCTGATGTTTGGATCTCATCCATCATCTAAGAGCTTTGTTTCTATGATAACCAACCTACTGAGGGTTCTAAGTGGTAAAAGACTGCCCTCTAGTGGACAAGGTGTATTTTACAAGCAAACCATTAACTTGACTAACAGTGAAATATTTTAATGTTCACTATTTTTGGCTTTGGAATTTCAGTGATTATTTTTTAAGACTTGAACCGAAACGACCTCAAAAAGCACTAATCGCTCAGCACAACTGTAAAGTGGAGGATGCAAAGAGCAGTAGGTTGGCAGCGCACTACATTGCTGCATGCCATAAGATGACGAACCGTGCCTGACAGATCAACCAACCTCCTTTATGCCATTGTTATTGTCCATCGGGGGTGCAACATTCACATTCTGAAATTGCATTTTTGTCCCCCTCAGTTTCATCATTGGAATGTGATAATAAACAAGGCAACGGTGTGCTTTAGGACCATGCGGACGCTTCCGAGCGGTGGTGTAGGTTGTTTGGAGTGTTTAATAATATATATATATATATATGTTCTGTCCCCCCCCACTTCTAAAACCAGAGTTGCGCCCGTTGTCCATTGTTTGGAACTCGGTAGTGTGTTCTGTGGAGCTTGTGGCCTACCACTTCGCGGCTGAGCTGTTGTTGCTCCTAGACGTTTCCACTTCACAATAACAGCACTTACAGTTGACCGGAGCAGCTCTAGCAGGGCAGAAATTTGACGAACTGACTTGTTGGAAAGGTGGCATCCTATGAGGGTGCCATGTCGAAAGTCCCTGAGCTCTTCAGTGAGGCCATTCTACTGCCAATGTTTGTCTATGGAGATTGCATGGCTGTGTGCTTGATTTTATACACCCGTCAGCAACGGGGGTGGCTGAAATAGCCTAATCCACTACCACATACTTTTGGCCATGCAGTGTACCTGTGATGCACACAAAGTACTTTATTTCAACACAAAATCATCCCTCAATAACACAACTCTGTGTAAGGGACAATCTAGTCAATAACATGGTGAAACGCTTGTGACCTTAAAGGATCATTATTCTTTCCTCCATCCTACCTGCTTTAAAGGGGCAATCAGCAGTTGAAACAATAAAGTGTTTTTCTCCACCCAAAAAGGGTTGAGCTGAAGAAATGTAATCACTCAAATTCATAGAGCTATGGATGCAGGGACTGACCATCCATGACACCAAAATTGATGTCTTTAGGATATAAAGTGTTTTGTTTACATTTACATTGTTTACACACATTGGAGTAAAACAAGCTTATATTTTGGGTTCTGATGGGCTACGACAGTGGAACTAAGCTCCTGAGGCATTTTTAAGTCATATTCTTCAAGAAATAATAGTACTATATCATTAATTTATAAGTCCAAAAATGAATCTAGCAACTGCAAGATTGCCCCTTTAAAAGATAAAATGTCCTTTAAACTAGAGGCTCTATATGTGAATATGAATATAATGAATGTGGTGATTGACTATAATATCTATGTACAGAATAAATATTAAATAATTGGTCTACAGATAAACACTGAATGAAATCGGAGATGAAAGTCAGTCTGTCTGAGCAGTCATCAGGTTAGTAAAACATGTGTCTTGTTGAAATAGTTTTGAAACCTACGACCAGAATATACAAATATTAGTGGTCAGGTAAAATACAAATAATTTACAAACTTCAATATTATGGGCCTCCATTTTCTGTATGTTGTGCAGTGTCTGACTAGCCCTGACGACAGAAGACCTACCCTGTCATGTAGAGACCAGGGTTGGGGTCAAATTCCATTTGAAATCCAGTCAATCCAAGAAGTACACTGAAAAGCACAGTCCAATTCTAGTCCATGCTTTTCAATTAGGAAAATGTGGCATTGGAATTTGGTTTACTTTCTGAATTGACTGGAATTGATCTGAACCCTGACAGAGAATTAACATTAGGACGTTAGAAAGACACTCAAATAATACTTCAACAATAGATTTTGAGGGATCATTGGACTGACTACAGCTTTTGAGGGATCACTGGACTGACTACAGCTTTTGAGGGATCACTGGACTGACTACAGCTTTTGAGGGATCATTGGACTGACTACAGCTTTTGAGGGATCATTGGACTGACTACAGCTTTTCAGGGATCATTGGACTGACTACAGCTTTTCAGGGATCATTGAAGTCGTTTGAGATTCAACTCTAGCCCACCACAAAGAAATGGAGAGCCTTCCTAATATCGAGTTAAATTCTTCTTTAACCCGTCTCCTCCCCTCAATCTACACTGATTAAAGTGAATTTAACAGGTGACATCAATAACGGACCATAGCTTTCACCTGGATTCACCTGGTCAGTCTATGTCATGAAGAGAGCAGGTGTTCCTAATGTTTTGTATACTCAGTGTATAATGAGTTTACAGCGGCTCCTCCTAGTGGTCATCAGCTCACTATGGTCAGATTCTCAACACTAGTCACTATCTAGCCATGGCCATCTAGTGAAAACTGTTGTCAACCTAAAGTATGAAACATGGACTGAACAGACTGATGTAAGGCCATGTCCCAAATGGCAGCCCATTCCCTATATAGTGCTGATAGATTCTATTCAAATGTAACATGTTTCAAGTTAAACTGTAGTTTGTTTGTATCCTGTTTAGTGAATGATTACTATGACTATTAATGGAGTTCAGGCCATGAAACTGTGTGTATGCTAATTTAGAAAGGTTGACCTCATCAGATAAGAGGAAATTGCCTAGGATCAGAGAGCAGGGTCAGGCCCTGGTCCTCTCTTTGATTAGCTAGATGTCCGAATGACACCACGTCCATCTTCTGACGTGGTGTCATTCGGACATCTAGCTAATCAAAGAGAGGACCATGGACATTGCACAGGGGAAAGGAGGGAAACTCATTAGGGCCATAAAAGGTATAGCTGGGGAGGTGACAACTACAAGGGAAGAGTATAAGATGTATAGCTGGGGAGGTGACGACTACAAGGGAAGAGTATAACATGTGTTGTGATCTTTCTAAATGGACCCTTGGTATTAAACACTTGAAACTTCTCTTGAGCTTTTGGTCTCAATTCCTTATTGCGAAGAGGTTGCACTAGCATTTTTTATTTTTAACAGTGCACTACTTTTTACCAGGACCCATAGGAATCTGGTCAAAAGTAGTGCACTGTATAGAGAATAGGGTGCCATTTGGGACCTATCCACTCATCATTCTCCCAGATGAGCTGTGTGGCCTGTAGCCATCTAAAGGGACAAGCAGAATATTTGGAATGTAACTGATTGAGATGCACACTAAAACAGAGTGATGATTAGAACTATAATACCACATGTTAACTGAATCATCCAGCCAGGGGCCCCAGGAATATCAGTCAGCATCAGAACCTGTTTAACATGAATATGACTGCTTTCTAGTATAATTCCCTGACAAGACTGTAGGTGTGTGTGTGTGTGTGTTTATGTGTTTGTCTGTCTGTGTTCAGTTCTCTGTATCTGAAGAGCCCGAGACATCGTCAGCCAGACGAGCTTGTTTCTTTCTGACATTCCAGTGCAGACACTGAGCCAGGCTCTCAAACCAGTCATACACCAGATCATGACAACAGATGGATGGTACCGGATAGCACGACGTAGTGATCTTTATACTGCAGGGAGAGAGGAGGGGACAGAGAGGGAGAAGGGGAGAGAGAGGGAGAAGGGAGAAGAGGGAGAGTAGGGGGAGAAGAGAAGAGGGTGGTGAGAGGAGTGGTAAGAGGGGGAGAGAGGGGAAGAGGAGGTGGGAGAGAGGGGAGGAGAAAGAGAGGAAGGAAGGAGAGAAGGGAGATCAGGGTTGATTAGTGTTGTAGCATGGATCTTCCATTCTACCTGCTAGTATGTGGGAGCTATTACACTGTAGTAAATGGTGGTCAAGTGAAGGACAGTGAAGTTACCAGTCTCCATGTCTGATCTCCTGTCTCTTCCTGCCGTCAAACGACACCCAGCAAGTGTTCCTGGCATCAGGGGAGAGGGTGATCTGCAGACAGACAGAGACAGACAGACACGGGGAAGAGGTCAACACAGCCATAAGACAGACAGATCCCCTCCCTCTCTTCAACACTCCCCACTCTCTTCAACTCCCCCCCCCCCCCACTCTCACCATCAGCTCGACCCCAGCAGGCACCACTATGGGTCTGAAGGAGAGGGAGTGTGGGCAGATCGGTGTGACCATGATGGCCGGGACATTAGGATGGATCATTGAGGCTCCCGCTGCTGCTGCATACGCTGTACTGCCTGTAGGGGTCGACACGATCACACCTGGAGAGGTGGAGGGGAGAGAGAAGACAGATAGGTACCGAAGATAGAAGAGTATTTGTTGGTGCCACCACTGTAGCGCTGCGTCACGTCCTGTACTCACCGTCTCCCTGTACAGAGGTGATGAGGCGTCCATCTAGATACAGGTCAACATTAGACAGGTAGGAGGAAGGGCCTCGGTCCACCACCACCTCATTGAGAACCTACACACACACAAACACGTTTTTGAACAGTATTGTTTTGAAACAAGGAATAATGGTTTAATGATTAAACTGAGATAGGTGAAACAGTATGATGCCTTGCCTAACCATTCATTGCTTTGTCAACATTTGACGATGAAAAACCACCATGTTGTTAAGCTAGCTAAGTTCAAATTTGTCAATTAGCGTACTAGTTAGCTCCAACTGTTTACTGGTGGTAGCCATAGCATTTATACTATAGCATAGGTATACAGAAGATAGCCCTATTTGGTAAAAGTCCATAATATGGCAAGAACAGCTCAAATAAGCAAAGAGAAATGACAGTCCATTACTTTTGGACATGAAGTTTCAGTCCATCCGGAAAATGTCATGAATTTAGAAAGTTTCTTCAAGTGCAGTCGCAAAAACCATCAAGTGCTATGATGAAACTGGGTTTCATGAGGACCGCCACAGGAATGGAAGACCCAGAGTTAGCTCTGCTGCAGAGAATAAGTTCATTAGAGTTACCAGCCTCAGAAATTGCAGCCCAAATAAATGCTTCACAGAGTTCAAGTAACAGACACACTACAATTACTTAGGTTTAAAAATAAGCTCAACTGAACACCTACATGTCCAGAGGAAAACTACAAACAATGCATGCAGGGCAGAATTAGGCCAAAATCCACTAATAATAAAAAAAAAAAAAAAAACGTAATTGCTGTTTCTCTCATATCATTACCAAGCCCTGCAATGCCAAGAATCCACTCATCCAGCTGGTCCTGGGGCTGAGTTCACAAACCTGTTCTAACACACTGAAGCCTCAGGACCAGAACAGTCAATCAATCAGAATAAACCAAATTACAACACAGTCAAAACAAAACTACATTACCTACTGGGAAACACAAAGCAAAATGCAGTGCTATCTGGCCCTACATCGACAGTACACCATGGCAAAAGGTTTCAAAAGACCTCTCTGATGAGGATAGGCTACCCATCCTGTTGGGGGAGGACGCACAGAGCTGTGGGTTGGCAGCGCACTACATTGCTGCCTGCCATAAGATGAGGGACAGTATCTGACAGACCAACCAACCTCATCTTTGCCATTGTTATTGTCCATTGTAGTTATATTTACCCTTGATTATTTTTGTTAATGATTCACCCATGGACAATCTTTAATTTTAAATACCTTAATTTCCAAAGCACGCTTTGGCAATATGTACATTGTTACGTCATGCCAATAAAGCAATTTGAATTTAATTGAGTGTGTATGTCACACAAAGCGCATTAGGGTCTGCGGTCAGAATCTGTCGAGGTGCGCCTTCATAACCACGGCAACTGGCTCAACACGGCCGCTAACATCCAACCAGCCACGCTTTATTATGACTGCTGCCATGGAGACCGGGTGATGCTCCCAGACAGAATGTTTTGAGAAGGGGATGAGAGGAGAGAAAGGAGGAAGGGAGAGAAAGGAGGAAGGGAGAGAAAGGAGGAAGGGAGAGAGGATCATTTGCAGTGTTTTTCTGAGACAGATAGACAGTCTATATTACATAATTTGTTAAGAAAAAACCCTTTTTACATCTTAATGAAAACAGACTAACATACATTATTAATAATGATAATTGATTCATTGAACATGCTAACCACATGTATACAATACATCAAAGTGAGAAGAACAATGTTACTGTGAACTGGTTACTGAATAAACTTCAGTTAAAGACATTACATTCAACCATCAGCTGCCCCATTTGAGCTCCCGAGTAGCACAACAGTCGGTCTAAGGCACTGCATTTCAGTTATAAGAGGCGTCACTACAGACCCTGGTTCGATTCCAGGCTGCATCACAACCGGCCGTGATTGGGAGTCCCATAGGGCGGCGCACAATTGGCCCAGTGTCGTCTGGGCCTTGTTAAAAGTTGATTTGTGGAATTTCTTTCCTTCTTAATGTGTTTGAGCAAATCAGTTGTGTTGTGACAAGGTAGGGGTGGTGGAAGATTTGAGGCTGCCATCCGTTTTTCCGTTAAAACGATAAGAACAAATCATAGAATTACACGTCAATTTCAGTGGCGTCCACCCACCTGTTTAGCTTTGTTTTGCCTGTTTTTTTTTTTTGTGCCTGATTTGCATGTTATTTTGCTATTAATATGTGCCACTTATCAGTTTTCAAACTATGTAAATAAAACAATGTTGAGTGAATAAATCCACATACAAACATGGTCTCTTTCTTGTTTTCTTGAGTAAGACAGCTCCAAAATGCAGGTGTTTCAGCCTAGCTCAGTGCTTTCTGTGGTGGAGGGGCAGCCAGCAGACAATACATTGGAAAGATATTATAATATTATACATTTCCATAACCTAAATAATTACATATGCAATGCCTAGCCAGCCATATCATTGTTTGAAACCTGGATGTTTTACATAGCCTATCTTACCTTGCTTTAAATAGCCTACAGCCAAAATCCGACCATAGAAAAAAAACAAGATTTCCTGATATGCCGGTGAAACCAGCATTTCTTCTTCTACTGTCCAAAGGCAATAAGGCACAATCCTATGGCTGCATCTTTAGATATTCCCTCTATGTTTGTACCATTAGGCTGTATATCCATCTATGTTGCATTATAAAAACCGCTCGCATCAGGTGCTCGTTTGATAATGGTCTTCTCTCGTAATAGTATTTTGGAACATTCACGCATATGGCCGAGACAAGTGAACACAATGTTGTGATCTGTTTCATCAGCCTAGTCTTTGTGTTTAAACATTTTAATATGGAACCACTGTTGTATGCATTTTATATTTGTCTGGCCTATCGTCCCGCAACGGTCCCAATGTCTGTTTTGAAACGTACCAGAGATTTTTATCATCCCCAGGACCCCCTTAATTTTAGTCCTGCTAGGGAGTAGAGGCTAGTGCAAAAGGGTTTGGAGCTAGGGGTTAGGGATTGAGTCTCACCTGCATCTGTAGGGTAATGTTCCCAGCCTCGCTGTTGGTGTGTCCATGGGGCAGCAGGCCATTGTGCTCTGTGTCCGGCTGGCCCCCGGTGTGGCCACTAGCTTGGCCTTGGTACCCAGACCCCTGGCCCCCAAGACCCTGGTACTGCTGCTGGCCTGGCTGGCCTGTCCTCTGGAGCATGTCCTTCACCACCTTCACCTTCAGACGACTACGCAGCGTGATGGCTGCATTACCTGGTACACATACACACACAGACAAACAGACACACACAAAGACATGCATCAGATCATGAACTGGCAGATATATCACTGATTAACAACGCTATTTATTTTTATTTAAAAGGAATCCTCTACCTTCAAATACTTTAGCCACCTCTGTCTTGTATGATTCAAACTTGAACGGTGTCAGAAAACCCAGAGAACCCAGATGGAACGCCATAACTGGAGGAACACTGCCCTGCAAGAGAGAAAGATAGAGTGTGAGCAAGAGAGCAAAACACAGGATGGCAGGTAGCCTAGCGGTTAAGACTGTTGGTCGATATCCCCTTGAGCAAGGCACTTATCCAGAACCACTTACAGGAGAAATTAGGAATAATAGCATCTGATAAATGACTAAAATGTCCAATGTAATTGTAGCTATAACATACTGGAAATATGGAGAATAAAGCCTCGGTCCTCATTTCCAGTTCCAGACAGAGGAGGCTGGTGGAAGGACCTATAGGAGGACAGACTCATTGTAATGGCTGGAATGGAACCCACGTCATGTTGGTTCCATTCCAGCCATTCCAATGAGCCTGTCCCCTATGGTCATGTTGGTGTCATTCCAATGAGCCTGTCAATCAATCAAATGTATTTATAAAGCCCTTTTTACATCAGCCGATGTCACAAAGTGCTGTACAGAAACACAGTCTAAAACCCCAAACAGCAAGCAATGCAGATGTTGAAGCACGGTGGCTAGCTCGTTACCTGTATAAAAGACACCTGGGAGCCAGAAATCTTTCTGATTGAGAGGGGGTCAAATACTTATTTCCCTCATTAAAATGCAATTCCATTTATAACATTTTTCACATGCGTTTTTCTGGATTTTTTTGTTGTTATTCTGTCTCTCACTGTTCAAATAAACCTACCATTAAAATTATAGACTGATCATTTCCTTGTCAGTGGGCAAACGTACAAAATCAGCAGGGGATCAAATACTTTTTTCCCTCACTGTAAGATCTAAACCAGGCCAGAACTTGTCCGTGTAGACCAATTTGGGTTTCCAATCTCTCCAAAAGAATGTGGTGATCGATGGTATCAAAAGCAGCACTAAGGTCTAGGAGCACGAGGACAGATGCAGAGCCTTGGTCTGACGCCATTAAAAGGTAATTTACCACCTTCACGAGTGCAGTCTCAGTGCTATGATGGGGTCTAAAACCAGACTGAAGCGTTTCGTATACATTGTTTGTCTTCAGGAAGGCATTGAGTTGCTGCACAACAGATTTTTTTTATATTTTCTGGGTCAAGGTTTGGCTTTTTCAAGAGAGGCTTTATTACTGCCACTTTTAGTGAGTTTGGTACACATCCGGTGGATAGGGAGCCGTTTATTATGTTCAACATAGGAGGGCCAAGCACAGGAAGTAGCTCTTTCAGTAGTTAGGTTGGAATAGGGTCCAGTATGCAGCTTGAAGGTTTAGAGGCCATGACTACTTTCATCAATGTGTCAAGAGATATAGTATAAAAAAAACTTCAGTGTCTCCCTTGATCCTAGGTCCTGGCAGTGTTGGTCATGTTGGTTCCATTCCAATGAGCCTGTCCCCTATGGTCATGTTGGTTCCATTCCAATGAGCCTGTCCCCTATGGTCATGTTGGTTCCATTCCAATGAGCCTGTCCCCTATGGTCATGTTGGTTCCATTCCATGTAGGGACTAAGGTGCCATTTGGAACGCACACAAGTCTGGCCAATGAAAACGGACAACTCAACATCACGTCATTCTGTTCTGTTCCAAGTATGATGATGATGATGGTGATGATTATGATGATTAACATGGAGATGACTAATCCAAACACACTGCCTCAAATGCCACAGATAGAACCCAGCAGCCACTCCTCACCAAACACACACAGCCAGCCTGCCCTAAACCAGGCAAGTGCAAGACTCTGGTTAGAATAAGCAGGTGTGTTGGAGCAGGGGTTCCCAAACTTTTTCAGTCGGGGCCCCCCTTCCAACATCTCCCCCCGCGCACCCCGCCATGTTTATTTCTATTGGCACAAGCACTGTTCATGACTCAAGCTGTTCACACCCCTCTGGTTGGTGGAGAGAACATTTTGCAAGTTTAAAAGCTTATTTCCTCAAATGTTACACTATTTTTAAAGCTAATTTTCTTGCAATTCTATACATTGTCTAATGTGTATTCATGTGATATTTGAGTGACAAAGAAATTACAACAATATCTATGGGCTAAAAAACAGTTGACATGGTCTAGTTGATCTGGACCTTTCTGACAAGTTATAAATATCTCTCCAAAGTCTACAATGACTGACATGACAAGAGGAACTGATGATGCACTGCCCAATTTAGAAATGGCACCTCGTGCCGTCTACTATTACAACTTTTAAGAGAAAGTTTAAAGCAGAACTGAGTTCCTTTAAAAACCACTGTGTTAGAGCAGGGCTGGAGCAAAAGTTGTGTTGGCTCCCCTATTATACTGACCTTGTTTCTGTGTACATAGAGAGTCCCTCCCCTCCCAAACTGTAGAGCAGGGCTTGGCAACCCTGGTCCTGGAGGGACGCAAGAACTTAACTAACCTGGAAGACCAGGTGTGTTGAATTTAGGCAATCACTGAACTGATCAATTAGCTGGTCAGGTATGGTGCCTAGTTGGAACAAAATCCTGCCGTACCTGAGGCACTCTAAGAACACGGTTGCCCAGGAACAGGGTTGCCAACCCCTGGTGTACTGTATGTGTTAGTGGGTACCTGGAAGAGAGAGGAGGCGTAGAGTAGAGTCCCGTCTCCTCCCAGACAGATGATGAGGTCAATACAGTGAGAGATGTCATCATAACCTGGACAGGAAACACAGTTCAGGAATTCAGTAGAACTATATATGTTGTAGCCATGAGACCCAATACACACGTTGACTGGAGTGGAATGGATCTGACACAGTGCTGGGTGGATGTTACGCTATGAGAGATGTGTGTCTGTTACCTTCTCTAAAGGTACAGAGTTGGTTTCGGATTGAGGCGAAGGTCTCATCCGTAGTGAGGGAGACGTCAGCCACCACCCTCCTCTCCACAAACACCAGCATACCCTTCTCCTGGAATACATGGAAATGGAACGTGACTTTAGTTCCTCAATACTGAATTGAAAGCCCAACCCTGGTAGGTATCCAGTAGATCGGATTCAGACTGAACAGTCTGATATCATCATGGTGCAGCATGTCTGAGACAAGACTACAAAATTCATGCTTCCACCAACAGAGAGATTTCTAAAACTGCATTATATCTCTATAGATTTACCATTGATAATGTACATAGCTCCTATTCAAAACACATCATAAACAACAACGTGCAAGCACATGCACACTCACACAGAACCACACACACTCACTTCAGCTCTATGATACAGTACCTCAACGAGGAAGTGGCAGAGTTCTTTGAATGGTTCCACCAGGCTCTCGTCTCGTATCTTCCTGATGACCAGAACGTTGACTGGTGGTTTGTTCCACGTCAAACGCTGACTGGCCGGATCCTGGATGTGCCTGAGGACGACAATCAAACTTCATTCAACTTTAAACTTCATTAAAAGTAGTCTACATTTATTTATACATTTTACAGTTCGCCTCACAACATCAGACACAGAACAGTACAGCTACACACACTTCCATTGTCATTGGCCGATTCCACATACTACTTTACCAAAATGAAATTTTTCTAACTAGTCTTGAATTTCCTTATTGTTACCATTTAAACGATGTCCGGTGATCGCGCTGAAAAGAATCCCTCATTTTCAAACATCGAAGCTGTTCTGAACAGTCATTCATTAACATGGTAAATACAGAATTAGATAACAAAGTCCAAACTCCACAGCTACTCAGTCTCACCAGATCCCAGGGTGGATTACTTATTTTGACTGTCTAGATGGACAGTGTGTCTGTGTGGAGTGGGGGTTATTGTCATTCAAAAACCTGCCTGTCTCATGGTAATTAACAGTTAATTAACATAAGCAAGTTCAGCAGTTCTACATTTTTTTTTTAAGTATAATAAATCAATTTCATATACACCGTCACAATAAATCCATTATTTTAGGCAGGTCTAAAGCAACATTTTGATAAGAAGAAAATGTATTTCAGAATATCAGTCGGCCTACTGTATGTTATCTGGCTGTGCACCATGCCAATGGCAGCCTAGGCTGTAGGCTAGTTCATTTAGCAGACAAGATATGCTTATGAATCTATGCCATTATTTTTATATTATATGATGTTAAAGTAAGAAGAATATAATTGAACTTGGTCGAATAGAATCAAAAGGAAATGTTTCCCATTCCGGAGCCAACGCCCATATGAAGTGGTTATGTTGAGCTTAAAGGTGATAATTTGAAACAGGTCCTATATGCTAGATGTAGAGTTATTGGGCAACTTTAGTTGTGAATGATACAAACCTTAGAATGTGTTCGAAAATCAAAACATAGACTGAAAAAAAATAAACGCAACATAAAACATCGATTTTACTGAGTTATAGTTCATATAAGGAAATCAGTCAATTTAAATTAATTCATAAGGTCCTAATCTATGGATTTCACATGACTGGGAATACAGATATGCACCTGTCGGTCACAGATACCTTTTACATTTTATTTTAGGGACGTGGATCAGAAAACTAGTCAGTATGTGGTGTGACCAACATTTGTCTCATGCAGTGCAACATATCTCCTTCGCATATTGTTGATCAGGCTGTTGATTGTGGCCTGTGGAATGTTGTCCCAGTCCTCTACAATGGCTGTGCAATATTGACGGGAACTGGAACATGCTGTCGTAGATGTCGTTCCAGAGCATCCCAAACAAGCTCAATGGGTGACACGTCTGGTGAGTATGCAGGCCATGGAAGAACTGGGACATTTTCAGCTTCCAGGAATTGTGTACAGGTCCTTGCGACATGGGGCCGTGCATTATCACGCTAAAATATGAGGTGATGGCGGCGGATGAATGGCACGACAATGGGCCTCAGGATCTCGTCACGGTATGTCTGTGCATTAAAATTGCCTTGATAAAATGCAATTGTGTTCATTGTCCGTAGCTTACGCCTGCCAATACCATAACCCCACCGCCACCATGGGGCACTCTGTTCACAACTTTGACATCAGAAACCGCTTGCCCACACGACGCCATACACGCTGTCTGGCATCTGCCCGGTACAGTTGAAACCGGGATTCACCCGTGAAGAGCACACTTCTTCAGCGTGCCAGTGGCAGAGTATGTGAGTGGAGCTAGAGCAGAGCGAGGAGCGGAGCGTGCCCAATTTGACTGGAGCGTGATTCCCAAAGGTCGGGCCTTCTCGCCCGCTCCAATTTCACTCCAGTAGCGCTCACTTCACGACCTCAGGGCATGCCCGGCCCAGCATGCATCTGTAGTCTACTTGTGTGCTGCTATAGCCCTTTGCTTCAGCTACTGTCATGGAGTTCGCTAAATACTTCATAAAGGAACTAATAAAACACACAGTTGCAAAATAAAGGTGACTTACAAAGATGAGGACCAAGAGCAAGACAGGGAGTGCTGTGATGTAGTGTCCACAACTAAAGAACCATTGTGGAATCTGAAAAGACACGTGTCCCCAAAGCATGATGGTGTGCTTACTACGTGCACATGCTAAAAGAAAGGAACGAGGTGGGTAGATAACTAAGTGTGTCATTGTAGCAAAGTAGTCATAAACTAAAAATCTGATCTCTTAAAAGTTGATTTAGAGTGGCCCATTATCAAATGTGCAGGAAGAGGGGCAGGGGGGGAAATACATGTCCTCCATATGCACTCAAATAGTGAACGGAGGACGATTTCCCACCAGTTTGTTTTCCAATCATGCCGGGTAGGATCATGCAGCCGCTTGCTGTGCGACAGGTGATATTCCACCCAAACTCTGTATGCCACAGGCTCTCCAACCCTGCTCCTGCAGCTACCCAGTGCTTCATTTTGGAAACCAACTGAAATCTGTTCGGGAACATCGAAAGTAACACGTTTTCACAACTAAACATATTTAATTAAACTGTTGGCAGCCCCTCTGTCTGCACGCTCGAGAAAGGAATGAAGGAGAGAGGAGAAGAGATGGAAACGCATGGTGGTGAGATATTCTGTAGCTAAAAGGTAATTCATTATGAAAATATAAAAATGCCCAATGGCATAAGGTAACCAGTCCATCCAGTATGCATAATAATACAGTCCACAGTCAAAAGGCCATTACTAGAATTTGTTTAATGTTGAGTATAGGCTAGACCAATTATGTACCAAAGACATCTTAAATATGTTATGTTTTTCTGCCGTGTGTAATATGCAGTAGGCTATGTATTGTATAATGACACAATCATTATTATAATTCAGGGGGCTTGGGCTCATATATAGGCCTATGGGTATGCATAAGCTCTTATATGTATTTTGAATAAATCACCACCATAGAAAGCCCTGTCCATTTCATTGTTAGGCTTTGAAACATCCACAACGACCATGTTTTCCACTCAGTTTCAACTTGTTGTTGAACCTCTTCCTTCAAATTGATCATCACAGTGAGGTGAGTTTAAAAAGCATGATACTGTTTTGATGTGTTTTTCATTGATGTTCCTTTATTTAACTAGGCAAGTCAGTTAAGAACAAATTCTTATTTGTTCAGTGGGTTAACTGCCATGTTCAGGGGCAGAATGACAGATTTTTACCTTGTCAGCTCAGGGATTCGATCTTGCAACCTTTCGGTTACAAGGCCAACGCTCTAACCACTAGGCTACCTGCCGCCCCTAGTACCATGTCAGTGGTTAGAGGGACAATAGAGCGCTGAGTATCAGGCCATTAGTGACCTGATGGTCGTTAGTGAGTTGGGTACTACCAACATGTCCAGAGTGCATAAAAGGAGATTACCGTGACTCAACAGTCACGTGGAATTTTACTGCAGTCATGACTCATGACAGCCGGTGTATGAGGTAATACGGTCAATGAAATAGCCCTAGGCTAGACCCTCTGCAACTAAGTATCCTGTGTGTCCTGACTCAGTACCGGTTCATAGGAAACTACTACCCAATCAGTCCTGTCCTTAATGCTCATCTTACCTGCTGATACTGGGACAGTTACGTAAGGATTCAATGCCAAACGATGCAACTAAAATAACAAAGACAGAGAGGGAAACAGATTCCAGACAGTGTGTACTGTAAGTGCAACGAAGTTCACACACCAATGACTTACATGACTGAGGTTGGGTTAGGAAGAATACAGGCTTTGGGTCCAAAGTGAGTAGCAGGATATGGTCCATGGAGAAAGTGAGCTCTCCTGTAGAAGGTAGAAAAGAAGACAGTCAGACAGAGTCAGAGAGAGTCAAAGTGAGAGAGAAAGAGAGAGAGCGAAGAGAGTGAAAGAGAGAGAGAGTCAGACAGACAGACAGACAGACAGACAGACAGAGTGAAAGAGAGCGAAAGAAAGAGAGAGAGAGAGAGAGAGAGAGAGAGAGAGAGAGTACTGTGGCTATGGCATGTCCAGCTAGCTACCCTAAGGCAGTACTGTGGCTATGGCATGTCCAGCTAGCTACCCTAAGGCAGTACTGTAGCTATGGCATGTCCAGCTAGCTACCCTAAGGCAGTACTGTGACTATAATGGCATTATTGTCCCAGTAGTCTCATGTTAGCCTGGTCCCAGATCTTTTTGTGCTGTCTTGACAAATCCTAGACATCAGACAGCACACCAAGCAGCTACTGAAAGAGACTACTGTCCCAGGCTACCTGCAGCTCTCAGACACACACCTCTTAGGGGAGGTCTCTGCCGTCGAAGACCCAGAGGGCTCGGAGTGTTCGTGTTGGCCCGGCAACCTGCGTTGCTCGCCGTCGGGCAGCAACAGGTGTTCCTGGTCATCCTGATGATGGCATTGGGACCTCTTCTCCTCCCGTCGTCTCTTAGGTGACTTCCTGTGTTTGGAGGTGGAGGACCTGACTGGCTCTTGAGGGTTGGAGCTTCTCTCTGGTGTTGTTGAGGAACAGGATGACTCTTGACTCTCCATCCTCTAGGAACACACACATACACAGTAAACACATAAACAGGGGTTGAAACCAAATATCCCTGGTTGACCACATACCGCAGCAGAGTGACTAGTGTCGCAACAATGTAGTTAACAAAACCATGCACATTGGGTTTACAGGGCAAATTTAGAAACACTATCAACATATGACCTGTCTAATTATTATTTTTTTAAAGTCAGTTAAGAACAAATTCTTATTTCCAATGACGGCCTAGGAACAGTGGGTTAGCTGCCTTGTTCAGGGGCAGAACGACAGATTTGTACCTTGTCAGATCGGGGATTTGATCTAGAAACCTTTCGGGTTACTGGCCCAACGCTCTAACCACTAGGCTACCTGCCGCCCATTATATAGCTAGTCTTGATAACTGGATAAAATTACTAGCTGGTTAGGTAAATTAGCTAGTTAGCTTACTAAACATGCCAGCTTTAGGCAAAATCTCAATTTATATAAAGCCTACACTCCTGTAACCTTAGCATGACAGCCTTCAAAACAAAGAAAAGCACGGACTAACAAGACATGGCTAACAATGGTTTAGTAGTGCCCATGCAAGGTCAACTGGACTAAGTTAAGTTAACTAGCTAGCAACAACAAAAACGGTAAAGTTATCTAAGCTACTGTAGGTACCTTGAGTTGCTTAACAGCTCTCCTTACGACATCATCAGCGCTGTGTTTGCGATCAAACCCGAGGAAGCTAACGAATGATTAAATACTAGTAGCTGGTCAAGGACAAACGTTATAATGCTAATTGTGTGTCTGTGGTTTTAATTGCAAAGCTTTACCTAGCTAGCTATCAGAACATCAGTTGACAGAATCAACAGAAAGTTGCCATTCGGAAACGGCTGCTTCGGGATTGACTGTTCAACAGCGTCAATCGTGCCACACCACTGCGCAGCATTCGAGATCTCAGACAGACAGACAGACTACTAAATTGGCAATTGAGATGGCTATGTATCGATCTACATATTGTTAGACTGATAACATAAAAATCGTGAGTTAGACAGGAAAACCTGTTTAGAAGTGAGCTGCCAACGAGAGGGTTTATGGCATCAGTACCCTAGATCAGGGTGTTTTCAAACCGGTCTTCAGAGGGACCCCAAGACGTTTCAAGTTAAATCAGGTGTGCTAGCTCTAGAATAGATCTAACACATGGAATGGCTAGGGGTCCCAGGGAAGAGGTTAACGCCTGCCCTACATGCCATCTCCTGCTGCTGGCTCCAGAGGCACGGCACCTGACTACGAGTGTGTTTGAGTCGTAAGGTTAAAGCAACCGACCGTAGATGAAAGTCATGTGAGGTGCGTCTGGGGCAGCCGAAAGTCAGACACTAATGTGTTTTTTTAACAGAGCAGATGCTTTTGGGAAACCGGGCCCAGATCAACATGGTATTGTTGCCATTGTTTATAAACGTTGTTTTTTTATGTTGAAATAGACATGTATCTAACCCCCATATCACACACTCACAAACTGAAATAATATAATATTATTTGTGTACACATTGTACAGTCAATTAGTGAGAGACTCAAATATCACATGTATTTGTATATATCCACTGTACACATAAATCAAGGCAAATTGGTTAATGTTTCAGTCATCTCTTTGGTCATGTGGGTCAAACAGAAACATCCTAATGATTGGTTGACAATAGAATCTCCCACAATGCAGGTAATGGCTGCAAGTATGTGAAGAGAAACTACAGAAAATTTCAGTCAACTTAATGACCTTTGATCACAGGACGCAGTCAAGTTCATGCAGTCAACATGTAGGCCCAGAGTGTGACACACTTTGAAAGGCGGTGATCAATGATATCAAAGATGGTCACCGACTTGACAAAAGTGATCCGCTCGAATGCGCACTCTGGTTTCCGACCGCTCTGACATTATACCACTAACTTTTGACAGGGTCATTCCACGAAAAGAGTGCCTTTTGTGTTTTTTAGATGTGTTATATTAAATGAAGTGTCCTTTAATATAGACCACATGGAGAATTCAATAAATCAGATTTTTTTATATATATAATACAGGCTTGTTAATAAAGTTCCAATATTCAGCATTTTGTCATGTTCCTCTGTCAACCCTGTGTCACTTCTAGGAAGATTTATATGTACGTATATCCCTCATTTTAAGGTCAACCCTGTTACGTGAACTGAACTCTCGTTTTAATATAGTGAAATTATTCATTTTAAAATACTATTTTCAAAAGAAACATTGAACATCTAAAAGTGAAATCATAGTTAAAACAATTGAGCTGCTTGAGTTGAGTTCTACTGTTTTTGGCCATTTTCTGGTGTGAAACTGAGCAGGTCGAGTCTAACACGTCAATCCTGTTACCCATAGAGATAGACAGGCTAGAAATGTTGTAGCTATTTCATTTTTTGGGTGAAGCTTGCGTTCAAATGCCAATCCCTGTTGCACACAACAAGCTTCCATTCCCCCTGTCACACTGAGATTTATGGATGATTTAAGATAAAAAGGTCAACCCTGTTACTTTATTTGTCACTTAATAGGAATTACTATAGCACTTTTTGTACTTAAATGGGAAAACATGTTTTTATGAAGGTGAACATGTGCTCTGTCACAGAATGTTAAAACTTCCTGGTTAGGGGAGGGCTTTACATGTAGGCCGTCGTGGTAAATAACAATTTGTTCTTAACTGACTTGCCTAGTTAAATAACAATAAAAACTTGTAGAACAGCTAAGTGGGTCGTTAGTTGCTTTTTGCCCTCCCTCGTCACTTTATACACAGAAGATCTCCGTTTAACATAGAGTCACAAGGTATATCCATTTCTCTGTGACCGGTGATAACTTTAGAACAAAGTTGACTAAAAATAAAAAGTTGCCAATGTCTTTGCAATTGATACAAACAAGCAATGTATAAAAAGAGGCTTCAAATGAATGCCGATATGACTGAATTAAAATATATATAATATACAGTACCAGTCAAAAGTTTCATGAAGTAACCAAATTAACAGGTGTGCCTTGTTAAAAGTTAATTCGCGTAATTTCTTTCCTTCTTAATGAGTTTGAGCCAATCAGTTGCGCTGTGACAAGGTATACAGAAGATGGTCTTTTACCAAATAGGGCTAAGTCCATGTTCTTGCCATAATATCTCGAATAAGCAAAGAGAAATCACAGTCCATCATTACTTTAAGACATGAAGGTCAGTCAATGCGGAACATTAAGGACTTTGAAAGTTTCTTCAAGTGCAGTCGCAAAAACCATCAAGCGCTATGATGAAACTGGCTCACGAGGACTGCTACAGGAAAGGAAGACCCAGAGTTACCTCTGCTGCATAGGATACGTTCATTAGAGTTACCAGCCTCAGAAATTGCAGGCCAAATAAATGCTTCACAGAGTTCAAGTAACAGACACATCTCAACATAAACTGTTCAGAAGAGACAGGGTAAATCAGGCCTTCATGGTCAAATTGCTGCAAAGAAACCAATACTTAAGGACATCAAGAAGAGACTTGCTTGGGCCAAGAAACACAAGCAATGGACATTAGACTGGTTCAAATCTGTCCTTTGGTCTGATGAGTCCAAATGTAAGATTTTTGGTTCCAACCACTGTGTCTTTGTGAGACACAGAGTAGGTGAACGGATTATCTCCGCATGTGTGGTTCCCACCGTGAAGCATGGAGGACGAGGTGTGATGGTGTGTGGGTGCTTGCTGGTGACACTGTCTGTGATTTATTTAGAATTAAAGGCACACTTAACCAGCATGGCTACCACAGCATTATGCAGCAATACGCCATCCCATCTGGTTTGCGCTTAGTGGGACTATCATTTGTTTTTCAACAGGACAATGACCCAACACACCTCTAGGCTGTGTAAGGGCTATTTGACCAAGAAGGAGAGTGATGGAGTGCTGCAGGAGATGACCTGGTCTCCACAATCACCCAACCTCCACCCAATTGAGATGGTTTGGGATGAGTTGGACCGCAAAGTGAAGGAAAAGCAGCAAAACAAGTGGTCAGCATATGTGGGAACTCCATCAAGACTGTTGGAAAAGCATTCCAGGTGAAGCTGGTTGAGAGTGTGCAAAGCTGTCATCAAGGCAAACGGTGGCTACTTAGAAGAATCTCAAATCTAAAATATATTTTGATTTGTTTATCACTTTTTTTGGTTACAACATGATTCCATTTGTGTTATTTCATAGTTTTGATGTCTTCACTATTATTCTACAATGTAGAAAATAGTAAAAATAAAGAAAAACCCTTGAATGAGTAGGTGTCCAAATGTTTGACTGGTACTGTCTATTTCATGATATGTAGCCTAACGTGCGCGATGACGTGCCAAATCGGTGAGTTAATGCATTTTTATTGGGTGAGCTTTAGAATAAGCCCCCTCAATATTTGCAGCCATTGGTGGTAATAGGAGCTGATCCGTCGTCAGTATTGTGAAAGAATTATAATGTATAATTTGAATGGAAAAAGATCATCCGAGAGCAGCGCTCCCTTTCATTCGATCCTATTGGCCGTTGGGAAAGATGCATCGTTAAAACACTGGTAAACATAAATTCCATCGCAGTTTGGAAACCGGGCCCAGACTGTTCCATTCCAAGATAAAACACACAGAGTAATTCTTTGACATTGTGAAGATTCAAAACACACACTGTTTATTATTGTGTAACTGTTTAAGCCTTTAAACCCTCTATGCTCCATTAAGACCCCTCTTTCAAAGTCACTGAGATCTCTTCAAGCCGTGGTAGATAAAATAATGCAAATAGTTTGGGTAGCCATTTGATTAGCTGTTCAGGAGTCTTATGGCTTGGGGGTAGAAGCTGTTTAGGAGCCTCTTGGCTCTAGACTTGGCGCTCCGGTACCGCTTGTCGTGCGGTAGCAGAGAGAACAGTCTATGACTAGGGTGGCTGGAGTCTTTGACAGTTTTTAGGGCCTCCCTCTGACACTGCCTGGTATAGAGGTCCTGGATGGCAGGAAGCTTGGCCCCAGTGATGTACTGGGCCGTTCGCACTACCCTCTGTAGTGCCTTGCGGTCGGAGGCCGAGCAGTTGCCATACCAGGCAGTGATGCAACCCGTCAGGATGATCTTGATGGTGCAGCTGTAAAACCTTGAGGATCTGAGGACCCATACCAAATCTTTTCAGTCTCCCGAGCGGGAAAAGGTTTTGTCGTGCCCTCTTCACGACTGTCTTGGTGTGCTTGGACCGTGTTAGTTTGTTGGGGATGTGGACACCAAGGAACTTGAAGCTCTCAACCTGCTCCACTACAGCCCCGTCGATGAGAATGGGGGCGTGCTCGGTCCTCCTTTTCCTGTAGTCCACAATCTTTATCTTGATCACGTTGAGGGAGAGCTTGTTGTCCTTGCACCACATGGTCAGGTCTCTGACCTCCTCCCTATAGGCGGTCTCATCATTGTCGGTGATCAGGCCTACCACTTGTGTCATCAGCAAACGATGGTTTTGGAGTGAATATGGAGTACAGGAGGGGGCTGAGCACACACCCCCGAGGGGCCCCCGTGTTGAGGATCAGCATGGCGGATGTGTTGTTACCTAACCTTACCACCTGGGGGCGGCCCGTCAGGAACTCCAGGATCCAGTTGCAGAGGGAGGTGTTTAGTCCCAGGGTCCTTAGCTTAGTGATGAGCTTTGAGGTCACTATGGTGTTGAACGCTGAGCTGTAGTCAATGAATAGCATTCTCACATACACTACCGTTCAAAAGTTGAGTCACTTAGAAATATCATTGTTTTTGAAAGAAGCAAATTTTGGTCCATTAAAATAACACCAAATTTATCAGAAATACAGTGTAGACGTTAATGTTGTAAATGACTATTGTAGCTGGAAACAGCTGATTTTTTATGGAATATATACATAGGTGTACAGTGGCCCATTATCAGCAACCATCACTCCTGTGTTCCAATTCTGGTGACATGATAATCGATGCTTGGCAGCCATTTGACAAATAATAATGATCTCTCTTATCCATAATAATCTCATCATGTCGGTAGCCTAGCCTATTCCACACATGGGAATTTAACCCCAAAACGTATTTTTATGTGCCTTACATCACGCACAGCCTTTTATCTGCAACAAGTCAATTTGAGGGAAACATCGTGAGAAAATGTGCATATTGATTTTATGCAGATTTTAGAATATTGGCATTAAAATATTTTACCAATTGGATAGATCCCTGTGTTTGAGCATTTCTCCTTTGCCAAGATCCATCCACCTGACAGGTGTGGCATATCAAGAAGCAGATTAAACAGCATGACCATTACACAGGTGCACCTTATGCTGGGGACAAAAGGCCACTAAAATGTGCAGTTGTCACAACACAATGCCACAAATGTCTTGAGGGAGCGTACAATTGGCATGCTGACTGCAGGAATGTCCACCAGAGCTGTTACCAGAAAATGTAATGATCATTTCTCTACCATAAGCCACCTCCGTCGTTTTAGGGAATTTGTCAGGACGTCCAACCGGCCTCACAATCGCAGACCACATGTATGGTGTTGTATGGGTGAGTGGTTTGCGGATGTCAACGTTGTGAACAGAGTGCCCCATGGTGGTGGTGTGGTCATGGTATTGGCAGGCATAAGCTACGGACAACAAACACAATTGCATTTTATCAATGGCAATCTGTGTCGCAAGGATCTGTACACAATTCCTGGAAGCTGAAAAATGTCCCAGTTCTTCCACGGCCTGCATACTCAGAAATTTCACCCATTAAGCATGTTTGGGATGCTTTGCATTGATGTGTACGACAATATCCAGCATCTTCCAACAGCCATTGTGAAGTAAAATATTTGAAATTGTTGCATTTATATTTTTGTTCAGTATGATCCCTGCTGTATAAGTCGTTTTTTTTGTACTTTATTTATAGTGTTGGTACATACTTTGACTGGCTGATGTACAGCTAATTGCCTATCAGGGATAATAAATATCATATTTAAACTATCAGTGATAGTCTACAACACAAGACACAGGTTTCGCATCCAGAATAACATAAGATTTACAACACCAGTTGACACAAGAACTTTACTAGAATTTGATCCAGGTTCATTGTCTATACAGGGTATATTTATATCATTGGCTATACAGGATATGTTTACAAGATCTGAGATCAGGGGGGGGAGGGAGAGAAAACACAACACTAGAAATACAGCTGAGGTATTAGCTAAAAGCATGTACACATATGTCATCATATACTAGTAAATATCAATGATGACCAAGGGTTAAAGATGCAGTGTCCTCTGCTTAAAAAAACATTTTATATCACAACATGAGGTAGGAGAACCGTGTCTCGTTTCATGCAAAGAACAAACGTCTCATTCACACTGCATTGTTGT
Organism: Hucho hucho; assembly: GCA_003317085.1. Taxonomy (NCBI): domain Eukaryota; kingdom Metazoa; phylum Chordata; class Actinopteri; order Salmoniformes; family Salmonidae; genus Hucho; species Hucho hucho. The sequence goes on from QNTS01002489.1 coordinate 120,556, forward strand.
TGGCAACATGGTATGCAAAAGTCATACATACTCACTGGCATACATCTTTCAGAATATAGCATTTTAAGAAAAAGCAAAGTTCGTTTTTAACAGCCATAAAAATATTTTTAAACTACGATTTGTCAGATGTAGCCTACTAAATTTAATCTGAAACCATGGCGTACACGTAGTGTTTATACCTCGGAGAAAACCAGGCATACATAACCATTTTTGTGTTATATTAACAAGGTGTAACATCCTAGCTAGCTCCCACGCTGCTAAATAAGAATGGTGTTCCTAAATAAATATCCAACTACAAAGCATAAATGGAAACAGATGATCCAACATTTTTTCAGCGGATCCAAAATCCAACTTGCCGCTATCGTTACAGAGTACTACCTCTTCTACACTACGTCACCTTCATTAAAGGGATAGTTCAGTGATTTTACAATTATTATTTTTTATAAGCAAAATCGATGCGCTATCCATTTAAGTCTGGGAACAATCCATTTTGGATGGATGTAAAACAAAATAAAAAAATACGATGGAAATGCTAGTTACTGTATAACTGTGCTCCGGAAGCAAGGCCAAGGGTCTAGTAGTAAGTCGAGTTGGACAAAATACACAGCTATAAAAAATAAATAAAATAAAAAAAACTGTACAAAGCACATCTGCTGAGGCAAAGTCCCAAATGGCAACCTATTCCCTTTATAATGCACTACTTTTGACCAGGGCCCATAGTCTTCTAGTTCTCATAACACTGCAAATGCAAGAGGGCCCAGCACACCGTATTATAGCATAGTATTTCTTTACTTATTTTAGTCCATTGTATCTATCACATCATTAGCATGGCATTCAACTAAAGTAAATATAGAGCGCCCTCGTGTATAAAATTCAATTTACACCAACAGAATACATCTGATAGCCCAAAACGCTTGTTGTAGACTGTTCTAGAGGTAACTATGGCGATAATAACAAAACCTAATACTGATTATCTTGTGATGTAAAACATCAATGCAGTCACAAGGACCCTATACCCCCAAGACGACAAGGTGTTGTTGACAAAAATTAGGACACAAACCACAGCGCTACACGATAATAAGTCTAGACCCTTTTTCATAGCTACTGTGCTTCGGTCACTGGCAAATAGATGGCAAACACACATGCGCACAGACATGCGCTCAGAACCAAACACAGTTCTCTCTTGCTCTCACTCCACTTTGCAGAATCTAGAGGCTACATTTGTATAGTATGATTAGGTAGTTGCTCAACAAGTTGTGTGTTAGTGGGGAGGGAGGGAGAAACCTGTCTGTCACAAATGACACGCTATTCCCTATATAGTGCACCAATTTTTTTTTACCAGAGCCCTATGGGCACTAGAGAATAGAGTGCAATTTAGGACACAAACACTTCGTTTTTATACCATAAACATATCAAGTAAGAAATCATTCAACTAACAAACCATATTAAGGGGATCCATTTACTTAGTTACATGCAAAACTTTGATTTTTTGTTTGTTTTCAATTTCCTTTTTTGTTGTTTTTTTTATAAACAAATGTTCGGTGCATATTAAAATTTGTCTGGTGGTGTGGTTTGGTGTACGAAAAGGGATTATGGGAGAAAGCGTATACATTATGATTACACATCAAGTCTATCAGGGTGAAATCATCATCCACGAAATAAACAAATAAAGGTAATCAGGTCTGGGGAAGTACTGGAACAACGCACTTCCTTCCCTATATCCTTTCAACTCCCAATATCAATTTTACACCCTTTAAAAAAAGTGCGCTCCAGAATAACAGTGTACACAGCGGAGCGACAACAAATTATAATCGGCCAAGACTGCCATTATCGGTTAGTCCCAATGTAGGCATGCCGTAAAAAGTGTTAACAGCCAATCGGTCTTGAATTCTGCTATTGTTGACAACAGTAAACAAGAAGTCTGCCTGCTGCGTACGATGACGTGATATTGCGGAGGGTTCCTTAAGCAGAGTAAACGACAAGTCAAATCTGAATTTTTCAAAGACTCACGCAACAGAAACACAACGGCTGTTTTTAGAGCGTCAGCCTTGCCTGGTCCAGTCAATTTTATAATAACCTTTAGAAGATTATCCAATGGCATAGTTAATATATTAAATTACTAATGTATGTACAAAGTGAATATAAATCTTTAGTTAATACATTAAATATTTTTTTTCCCCCTCAAAATAATTTCCAAAAGTTTACATGGAACAACGGTCGGTAGAGCAGTATGGATTGGATTTGTTCTGCATGTGATTGAAGTTCACATCAGACACCCATGGTGTTTGTTTCGTTGTAGTTTGGGTTTTTTTTTGTACTCATGAAAATAACGGGTTTTGTAGCTTTGTTTAAACGTTGCGGCTTGATAACAAAATAAGACCTACTATATTATAAGTACTGTGTCAGGGCATGGCGTAAACACGGTTCTAAAGGGAACTCTTTCTTTAGAGATCTGCATTGAAAAGTCTGAGCACAGTGGAATGTCTACCAATTTGCATGTATAGCAGATGCATAAGCCAAGGCTCTCATTTAAATAACTATTTACATGCTGCCTGGCTCTCTTAGTGTCTGCCTGGGGGGCTGCCTGGCTCTCTTAGTGTCTGCCTGGGGGGGGGCTATAAAATAAAGACTTCCTGGCTCTTAGGGTCTGGGGGGGCTATAAAAGACTTCCTGGCTCTCTTAGGGTCTGCCTGGGGGGCTTCCTGGTTCTCTTAGGGTCTGCCTGGGGGGCTTCCTGGTTCTCTTAGGGTCTGCCTGGGGGGGCTAAACCCATTCTGTGTGAGCTAGCTGATTGGGGCTGGGTGTGCTGTTCACCTGGACTTCTACACAACAAATATCACACTACCCCCGGGTGATGTGGCATTGCTTTGGTTTGTGTGTGGGAGGGATGGCAGTAGTGTGTGTGGCAGAGAGAGGGGGTCTCCTGTACCAGCTCCTTAGGGGCGAGAGAGAGAGAACCCAGACTATAGCAGCTGCCCACATTCTGATGAGACAAAAAGGGGCTCGCCTCTCTCAGCCCACCCAGCCTGAGAGGGCGTCTGCTCTCTGCACTCCCGCCCTCTCCCCGCCTGACTGCCCGTCTCTCCCCCTCCTCTTCCCTGCCACTCTCTCTTCGCCTGACTGTACCTCCCTGCCTGGGCCAGGCAAGGCTCTGTTCAGTGAGGTGGAATAACGTGGAGGGGAAAGAGGAAGGGCCCTGGATCCTAGGCAACCAGATCAGGTGTCAGTCTGGACTAATTCCTTTCACCTGTGACCCATATTCCCCCAGGAAGACAGCTAGACCCTACAGCTCTCAGTGTGCGCGTCCCAAATAACAGCCTACTCCCTATATAGTGCACTACTATATAGGGAATAGGGCATTACTTTTGTCAAAAGTAGTGCACTATACGGGGAATAGTCTACTATTTTGGACGCAGACAGTGTCAGAGGAGAGAGGGTAGAAGGACACAGCAACTGTTACTAACAGGGAAATCAAACTCAAATCAGGACAAACTATAGCTTTCTGAGAGGAAATGTGGTGTGTTTGTGTGTTCTAGCCCAGTGGTTCTCCAACCTCCCCTGCGGGACCCCCAGCCATTCCATGTGTTTTATCTAGTGCAGAGCTAGCACACCCGATTAAACTTGTCAACTAATCATCAAGCCCTTGACTAGGTGAATCAGGTGAGCTAGTTCAGGGCTTCAACAACAACAAAAAACGGTGAAACGTCGCGAGTCCCTGAGGAGAGGTTTGAGAACCACTGTTCTAGCCAGACCAGTTCAGAGGTTTGTTGTTGCAGACCCCACCTTCAGCAGCCCTCTGAGGTCTCATCACTTTCTCTTTACATGTCTAATATATATATATATATATATATATATATATATATCTCACTTTATTCATGTTCATGAGGTTTAACAATGATGACTGCAAATGCTCTGTAAAAATGTTTTCATATACCTTTATGATTTACACATTTGGAACTTTTTTCTTTTCTTTTTTTCTTCTCTTTTTTTTTTTTTTTACTTTTTGCTTATTTGAAAGTAATGGGTATAAGGATTTTTTTTTTTTTTTTAACAAAGGTAAAATGAAAATGTGTATCCATGAAATGTCCTGTGTGGCTGGTAGCTGGGCCAGAGCACTGGACTGTCTGGGCTGGCTGTATGAGATGGGGGAAACACCCACGCGGGCGCCATCTTAGCTCCAGCAGCTCCAGTTGGCGTGCCAGGTAGTAGTAGAAAGAGCGACTGAACGCTAGTGTAACCGCAGTTCAGAACAGAGTCAAGGGGCAGGGCCAGGAGAGAAATGTCTGTCTGACCTCCCACTCTTCGTGTGGGCTACAACACATCAAATTCACAATCTAAAGGAGGAGGAGAGGATGGGAGGGAAGGAAGGAGGGAGGAGAGGATGGGAGGAAGGGAGGGAGGAGGAGAGGATGGGAGGGAAGGAAGGAGGAGAGGATGCTAGGAAAGGAGGAGAGGATGCTAGGAAAGGAGGAGAGGGAAGGAAGAGAGTGTCCTAAAAACACCCTACTCCTATCGGGCTGCCAAGCAGTCGTTTGTTCGTTCAATAAAACTATAAATTAAAACAAACAAACATATACATCCCCCAAAAAGTTGAAATACTGTTTCCGGACAGGGGGCGGGGGCAAACCAAAACAAACTAATTTGGTGTTAAATTAATAAACAGGAATCCTTATCCAAAAAACTAAGGAGGAGGGAGGGAGGAAACTGTCAGAGTTAAGAGGGATACCTAGTCAGTTGTACAACTGAATGCATTCAACTGAAAAGTTGTCTTCCGCATTTAACCCAACCCCTCTGAATCAGAGAGGTGCAGGGGGCTGCCACAAATCGACATGAGAGAAGCAGCCTGGGGGAGAAGGGGGTAGACATGGTGAGGGAGTGAGGGGAGGGGGTTGTCTGTCTGTGTCTGAAGGGCTGCCGTCTCTCCCAGCAGGGGTGTGAGGGATGAAGGGAGGGAGTCGCAGGAACAGAACAGAGGTGAGAGAGACAGAAGGTGCATTTCTTAAGTTCCTCTACTTATGAGCATGGCCGTTCTGCTGCTCGGCAGGGTCTGCGGTGTGTCCCTCTGTGTTGGGGGTGTAAGAGGAGGGGGTGGGGGGCGGAGAGGGGCTCCCTGTAGCAACGAAGGTGGCCGAGGTGGAGGCCGTCTGGCCCATCTGCTGTTGGAGCTGAGAGATGATTCTCTCCAGCTTCTCCCGGGCATCCCGCTCACTCCTCAACTCTTCCTGGAGCTTATCCCGGTCAGCCTCCGCACCATCCAACCTCCCACGCAGCTCTGCCAGCTAGAGGAGGGGAGGTAGGGGAGAGAAAGAGAGCGATGAAGTCAGGTTAGTCTGAACAGTACACACAGTCAGTCTAAGCCAGACGCCAAAAGGATGAAGGAGACAGCAGGAGGTGTGTGTGTGTGTCTCTGACTGTGTCCCTACTCGATCCTTGTGGGGACATAAAATCCCCCAAAGGATAGTAAAACAATAAATTCTCCCTCGTGGGGACATTTCTTGAGTCCCCATGAAGACAAAGGCTATTTTAAGCTTAGGGTTACGGTTAGAATTAGGGTTAAAGTTACAGTTAGGGTTTGTGGTTAGGTTTAAGAAAAAGCCATCTCAGACTGGGCAATACAAATAAAATATTAAGATGGGCAAAAGAACAGACACTGGACAGAGGAACTCTGCCTAGAAGGCCAGCATCCCGGAGTCACCGCTCTTCACGTTGAGACTGGTGTTTTGCGGGTACTATTTAATGAAGCTGCCAGTTGAGGACTTGTGAGGCATCGGTTTCTCAAACTAGACACTAATGTACTTGTCCTCTTGCTCAGATGTGCACTAGGGCCTCCCACTCCTCTTTCTATTCTGGTTAGAGCCAGTTTGCGATGTTCTGTGAAGGGAGTAGTACACAGCATTGCACGAGATCTTCAGTTTCTTGGCAATTTCTCGCATGGAATAGCCTTCATTTCTCAGAACAAGAATAGACTGACAAGAATATACTTATTTCTGTCCAGTTGAGCCTGTAATCGAACCCACAAATGCTGACACTCCAGACACTCAACTAGTCTAAAGGAGGCCAGTTTTATTGCTTCTTTAATCAGAACAACAGTTTTCAGCTGTGCTAACAATTGCAAAAGGGTTTTCTAATGATCAATTAGCCTTTTAAAATGATAAACTTGGATTAGCTAACACAACGTGCCATTGGAACACAGGAGTGATGGTTGCTGATAATGGGCCTCTGAACACCTATGTAGATATTCCATTAAAAAAAATCTGCCGTATCCAGCTACAATAGTCATTGATAACATTAACAATGTCTACACTGTATTTCTGATAAAAGCTATTTTTTTTAAAGAACATCAAATTTCTTTCAAAAACAAGGACATTTCTAAGTGACCCCAAACTTTTGAACGGTAGTGTATATCACCAGTAGTAGCCTACATTTACCATTAATTTCCATAATTTCTAATCTACAATGTCTGTTTGGTTACGGTAATTTCTGATAATGATTTCAAAATATTATTATTACAGTCGTTTACTGTTCTCATTGTCGGAGTGGACATGTTTGTCAATTTATTCGTTGTCTTTTGTTTGGAGCGCTCCTGCCAATGTTGAGTACGGACGCGAACCTGATTACGCATAGAAGAATATAGGCCTTTTGGCTACCCATATGGGGATGTCTGATAGTCTTAACTCACCACCACTAATAAGCTGTAGAACTTCTCAAAGTAATTTTTTTCCTTCACCGTAAACAGCAAGTAAACAAAGTCTGTTTTTAGAATCCATTGAGTGACAATAGTTCCTCAAAGTATTCAAAAAATATCTCTGCTCTCCTCGAGTCATGTGAGTCTTAAAACAAAATACATATTTTTCCTCCCCAATTTCGTGATATCCAATTGGTAGTTACAGTCTTGGCTCATCGTTGCAACACCCCTACGGACTCGGGAGAGGCGAAGGTCGAGAGCCATGTGTCCTCCGAAACACGATCTTGCCAATACGCACTGCTTCTTGACACACAGCTTGCTTATCCCGGAAGCCAGCCGCACCAATGTGTCAGAGGAAACCCCGTCCAGCTGCCGAGAGAGGTCAGCTTGCAGGTGCCCGGCCCGCCACAAGGAGTCGCTAGAGCACTATGGGACAAGGAAATCCCTCCCCTAACTCGGACGACGCTGGGCCAATTGTGCGCCGCCTCATGTGTCTCCAGGTCACGGCCGGCTGTGACACAGCCTGGGATCGAACCTGGGTCTGTAGTGACACCTCAAGCACTACGATGCAGTGCCTTAGGGCCTTATTTAATCAAACAGCTTGCTTAAAGCATCAGACAAGCTCAGTACATATAGTTGATTTTATTCAAACATATAGGGTGAGTGTCTATACAGTGCCTTGGGAAAGTACTCAGATCCCTAGACTTTTTCCACATTTTGTTATGTTACAGCCTTATTCTAAAATTATTTTCTCTCATCTACACAATATCCCATAATGAAAAAGGAAACAAAGGTTAGTAGAAATTTTTGCTACTTTATAAAATACACAAAACTGAAATATCACATTCACGTAAGTATTAAGACCCTTTAACTGAGTACTTTGTTGAAGCACCTTTGGCAACAATTATAGCCTTGAATCTTCTTGCGTATGACGGTACAAGCTTGGCACACCTGTATTTGGGGAGTTTCACCCATTCTTCTCTGCAGATCCCCTCAAGCGCTGTCAGGTCGCATCTCTCTCTCGCTCTGAGCCCTTTTTTAGATTTTTTGCAAATGTATAAAGAAATAAAAATATCACATTTACATAAGTATTCAGACCCTTTACTCTGTACTTTGTTCAAGCACTTTTGTCAGCGATTACAGCCTTGAGTCTTCTTGGGTATGACGCGACAAGCTTGGCACAGATGTATTAGGACCATGCCTCAGGACTACCTGGCCTGATGACTCCTTGCTGTCCACCTGGTCGTGCTGCTGCTCCAGTTTCAACTGTTCTGCCTGCAGCTATGGAACCCTGACCTGTTCACTGAACGTGCTACCTTGTCCCAGACTTGATGTTTTAAACTCTCTAGAGACAGCAGATGCAGTAGAGATACTCTGAATGACCGGCTATGAAAAGCCAACTGACATTTACTCCTGAAGTGCTGACCTTTTGCACCCTCTACAACCACTGTGGTGGTGATTATCATCATCATCATCATCAGACCCTGCTGGTCATCTATGAACGTTTAAACATCGTGGCCATGTTCTGTTATAATCTCCACCCGGCACAGCCAGAAGAGGACTGGCCACCCCTCAGAGCCTGGTTCCTCTAGGTTTCTTCCTAGGTTCCGGCCTTTCTAGGGAGTTTTTCCTAGCCACTGTGCTTCTACACCTGCATTGCTTGCTGTTTGGAGTTTTAGACTGTTTCTGTACAGCACTTTGTGACATCAGCTAATGTAAGAAGGACTTTATAAATACATTTGATTGATTTGATCGGGTTCAAGTCGGGGCTCTGGATGGGCCACTCAAGGACATTGAGACTTGTCCCGAAGTCACTCCTGCGTTGTCTTGGCTGTGTGCTTAGAGTTGTTGTCCTGTTGGAAGGTGAACGTTCGCCCCAGTCGGAGGTACTGAGCGCTCTGGAGCAGGTTTTCATCAAGGATCTCTGCACTTTGCTCTGTTTCTTTCCCTCAATCTTCTTTCCCTCGATCCTGACTAGTCTCCCAGTCCCTGCCGCTGAAAAACATCCCCACAGCATGATGCTGCCACCTCCAGGCTTCAGCGTAGGGATGGTATTGGCCAGGTGATGAGTGGTGCCTGGTTTCCTCCAGAAGTGACGCTTGGCATTCAGACCAAAGAGTTCAATCTTGGTTTCATCAGACTAGAGAATCTTGTTTCTCATGGTCTGAGAGTCCTTTAGGTGCCTTTCTGCAAACTCAAAGGGGGCTGTCATGTGCCTTTTACTGAGGAGTGGCTTTCGTCTCGCCACTATACCATAAAGGCCTGATTGGTGGAGTGCTGCAGAGATGGCTGTCCTTCTGGAAGGGTCTCCCATCTCCACAGAGGAACTCTTGGTGGTGACAAACTTCTTCAATTTAAGAAGGATGGAGGCCACTGTTCTTGGGGACCATCAATGCTGCAGCAATGTTTTGGTACCCTTCCCCAGATCTGTGCCTCAACACAATCCTGTCTCAGAGTTATATGAACAATTCCTTCGTCCTCATTGCTTGGTGTTTGCTCTGACATGCACTGTCAGAGTACAACCTGCCCAGCGTCGTCCGGGTTTGGCCGGGATAGGCAGTCATTGTAAATAAGAATAGTTAAATTAAATAAATTTAATAAAAAGTGGGACCTTATATAGGACAGGTGTGTGAGCCTTTCCAAATCATGTCCAATCAATTGAATTTACCACACTCCAATCAAGTTGTATAAACGTCAAGGATGATCAATGGAAACAGGATGCACCTGAGCTCAATTTTGAGACTCATTGCAAAGGGTCTGAATACTTATGTAAATAAGGTGTTTATTTTGAATAAATTTGCAAAAATGTAACATTTTGTATAAATACATTTTAGAATAAGGCTGTAAAGTAATAAAATGTGGAAAAAGTGAAGGGGTCTGAATACTTTTACGAATGCACACACACACAGTAGAAGTCGGAAGTTTACATACACCTTGGTCAAACACATTTAAACTGTTTCACAATTCCTGACATTTAATCCTAGTAAAAATTCCCTGTCTTAGGTCTGTTAGGATCACCACTTTATTTTAAGAATGTGAAATGTCAGAATAATAGTAGAGAGAATGATTTAATTATTTCAGCTTTTATTTCTTTCATCACATTCCCAGTGGGTCAGTAGTTTACATACACTCAATTAGTATTTGGTAGCATTGCCTTTAAATTGTTTAACTTGGGTCAAACGTTTTGGGTAGCCTTCCACAAGCTTCCCACAATAAGTTGGGTGAATTTTGGCCCATTCCTCCTGACAGAGCTGGTGTAACTGGGTCAGGTTTGTAGGCCTCCTTGCTCGCACACGCTTTTTCAGTTCTGCCCACACATTTTCTATAGGATTGAGGTCAGGGCTTTGTGATGCCCACTCCAACACCTTGACTTCCTTAAGCTATTTTGCCACAACTTTGGAAGTATGCTTGGGGTCATTGTCCATTTGAAAGACTAATTTGTGACAAGCTTCTCCTGCAGCAAAGCACCCCCACAACATGATGCTGCCACCCCCGTGCTTCACGGTTGGGATGGTGTTCTTCGGCTTTCAAGCCGTCCCCTTTTTCCTCCAAACATAACGATGGTCATTATGGCCAAACAGTTCTATTTCCTGAGCGGTATGATGGCTGCGTGGTCCCATGGTGTTTATACTTGCGTACTATTATTGTTTGTACAGAGAACTTGCTCCCCAGGATGAAGCAGACTTGTGGAGGTCTACAATTTTTTTTCAAGTCTTGGCTGATTTCTTTTGATTTTCGCATGATGTCAAGCAAAGAGGCACTGAGTTTGAAGGTAGGCCTTGAAATACACCCACAGATACACCTCCAACTGACTCAAATGATGTCAATTAGCCTATCAGAAGCTTCTAAAGCCATGACATAATTTCTGGAATTTTCCAAGCTGTTTAAAGGCACAGTCAACTTAGTGTATGTAAACTTTTGACCCACTGGAACTGTGATACAGTGAATTATAAGTGAAATAATCTGTCAATAAAAACTATTGTTGGAAAAATTACTTGTGTCATGCACAAAGTAGATGTCCTAACCGACTTGCCAAAACTATAGTTTGTTAACAAGAAATTTGTGGAGTGGTATATGGACTGTTTGTCCATGCCTACCCGGTTAGCATAGCGACCCCACCCGGTTAGCATAGCGATCTTACCTGGTTAGCATAGCGATCCTCCTGGTGTGTGTTGTCACACAAACAACTCTGCTGCCTCAGCTGTTCCAGTCTGTGCTCCAACTCCCTCTGCTCCTCCCTCACCTGCCCCAGCCTGTGGGCATGCTCAGTGTGCACCGCCTCCAGCTCACTCTGCAGCTCACACTGCTCTGCTGCCAGCTGCTGCAGCCTGACAGCCTCGCCTCCACGCAGCGCCTCCAACTCCTACACACAGAGACACAGGATGATCAGCTACATTTCCTGATTGATACCCCTATGGTTTATGTTAGTTGTTCCGTTACTGGAGCAATTCAAAGTTCAGCTAAACGGGGCACTATCAAATGAGGAATGATTACTAATGTAATATGTTGAATTCAATTAAATGAGATGAGGGGAATTGGTAAACACTGATCTACGCTATTGACTGTGGCTGATGCCGTTTTGTCTGGCTGGAGTTGACCATCTCTAGTTGTCTGTAGTGTCTCACCATCTCTAGCTGCAGCTGGTTGTGCAGGGTGGAATGCAGCTTCTCCTGCTGTCTGCTGTACATCTGAACGATCTCCACTACAATCCTTTCCTTGTCGTCCTCACAGACAGAAGACAGGACATCTTTACTCCCCAGTGCCGCGGTCACTGCTACAGCAGAAGAACTCTTGTTGCCGGGGATGGTCTCCATGGAAACTGGCTGCTGGCGGTCCCGGTCGGTAGTAGGAACAACGTGCTGCTGAGACTTGGCGTCGTTGACAACGGGAGGAGCAGGGGGAGGGGCATGGAGATCTGAGGAGCGAGAGGGGGAGGAAGGAGAGGTTGAGAGATGGAAGTAGTATAGTCAACCAAACCCCCCCCCACACACGNACAGGTAGTAACTACAGAGAGAGAGGAAGAGAGAGACATGGTTATCACAGGTAGTAACTACAGAGAGAGCGAGGAAGAGAGAGACATGGTTATCACAGGTAGTAACTACAGAGAGAGAGAGGAAGAGAGAGACATGGTTATCATAGGTAGTAACTACAGAGAGAGAGAGAGGAAGAGAGAGACATGGTTATCATAGGTAGTAACTACAGAAGTGTCAAAAGTGGGACCTTATAGACAGGCCTTTCCAAATCATGTTCAATTAATTGAATGTACCACATGGACTCCAATCAAGCTGTAGAAACATCATGGGGGAATCAATGGAAACAGGATGCACCGGAGCTCAAATTCAAGGCTCATAGCAAAGGGTCTGAATAGTTATGTAAATAAGGAATGTTTTTGTATTTTATCAATTTGCAAAAATTTCCCAAAATGTGTTTTCACTTTGCAATTATGGGGTATTGTGTGTAGATTGCAGAGGAAAATGTATTTATTTAACCATTTTAGAATAACAAAATGTGGAAAAAGTCAAGGGCCTGAATACTTTCTGAATGCACTGTATACAGGTAGTAACTAGAGAGGGGGAGAGTAGTAGCTATGGTTATCATACGTATACAGGTAGTAACTAGAGAGGGGGAGAGTAGTAACTATGGTTATCATATGTATACAGGTAGTAACTAGAGGGGGAGAGTAGTAACTATGGTTATCATACGTATACAGGTAGTAACTAGAGAGGGGGAGAGTAGTAACTATGGTTATCATACGTATACAGGTAGTAACTAGAGAGGGGGAGAGTAGTAACTATGGTTATCGTACGTATACAGGTAGTAACTAGACAGCGAGACTGCAAAGAGCGAGAAAGAAAAGACATACCAATTAGGATTTGGCAAAAAAAATACTTGAATCAGTTATAGAACCCTTGCCCTTTATGGTTGTGAGGTCTGGGGTCCGCTCACCAACCAAGAATTCACAAAATGGGACAAACACCCAAATTGAGACTGCATGCAGAATTCTGCAAAAATATCCTCCGTGTACAATGTAAAACAGCAAATAATGGATGCAGAGCAGAATTAGGCAGATACCCGCTGATTATCAAAATTCAGAAGAGACGTTAAATTCTATTGCCACCTAAAATGAAGAGATTCCCAAACCTTCCATAACAAAGCCATCCCCTACAGAGAGATTAACCTGGAGAAGAGCCCCCTAAGCAAGCTGGTCCTGGGGCTCTGTTCACGAACACAAACAGACCCCACGGAGCCCCAGGACAGCAACACAATTAGACTCAACCAAATCATGACAAAACAAAAAGATAATTACTTAACACATTGGAAAGAATTAACAAAAAAACGGAGCAAACTAGAATGCTACTTGGCACTAAACAGAAAGTGCACAGTGGCAGAATACCTGACCACTGTGACTGACCCAAAATCTTTGACTATGTACAGACTCCGTGAGCATAGACTTTCTATTGATAGAGGCCGCCGTAGGCAGACCTGGCTCTCAAGAGAAGACAGGCTATGTGCACACTGCCCACAAAATGACGTGGAAACTGAGCTGAACTTCCTGACCTCGGGCCAAATGTTTGACCATATTTGAGACACATATTTCCCTCAGATTACACAGAACCAAATTTTTTATTTTACTAGGCCAGTCAGTTAAGAACAAATTCTTATTTACATGGACGGCCTACCCCAGCCAAACCCTCCCCTTACCAGGACGAAGCTGAGCCAATTGTGCGCCGCCCTATGGGACTCCCGATCACGGCCGGTTGTGATACAGCCCGGGATTGAACAACTGTCTGTAGTGACGCGTCTAGCACTGAGACGCAGTGCCTTAAACCGCTCCGCCACTCAGGAGCCTATGATTTGAATGATTCTAAAACAAATCCAATTTTGATAAACTCCCATATCCATTGGGTGAAATACCACAGTATGCCATCACAGCAGCAATGTGTGACCTATTGCCACAAGAAAAGGGCAACTAGTGAAGAACAAACACAATTGTAAACACAACTCATATATGTGGATTTATTTTTCCCTTTTGTACATTCACTATTTGCACATCGTTACCACTGTATATAGACATGACATTTGAAATCTGTCTATTCCTTTGGAACTTTTGTGAGTGTAATGTTTACTGTTTCACTTTGGTTTATTATCTATTTCACCTGCTTTGGCAATGTAAACATGTTTCCCATATCAATAAAGACCTTTGAATTGAATTGAGAGAGGGAGAGAGAGAGCGTGCGACAGGGAGCGAGCGTGCGACATATCAGAACATTTACCTTATCATACATATACAGACAAAGAGAGAGACAGTCCGAGAGAGAGAGACACATGGTTATCACACGTACAGTGCTTTCAGAAAGTATTCATACCCCTTGACTTATTCAACATTTTGTTGTGTGACAGCCTGAATTCAACATGGATTAAATAGACCTCTATAGCACTTCATCTGGGCTTTACGGAAGAGTGGCCAGACGGAAGCCACTCTTGAGAAAAAGGCACGTGAAAGACAGATCATAAAGGCAAAATATTCTGTGGTCTGATGAAACAAAAATGTTACTATTTGGCCTGAATGCAAAGCCCTATGTCGGGAGAAAACCAGGCACAGTTCATCACCCATCTAACACCATCCCTACAGTGAAGCATGGTGGTGGCAGCAGCATCATGCTTCAGAGATGCTTTTCAGCCTCATGGGAAACTGGTAAAGATAGACGGAACAATGAATGGAGCCAAATACAGGTTAATCCTTGATGAGAATCTGCTTCAGATTCAGACCTTGGAACGTAAATCTTCGCCCCCAGTCTAACAGGACAATGTCCCCAGGCATACAGCCAAAGCAACACTGGAATGGCGTCAGAACAAGAATGTGAAGGTCCTTGAGTGGTCCAGTCAAAGCCCAGACTTGAATACCATTGAAAGTCTGTCAAAAGACTAAGATTGCTGTTCACCGCCACTCCCTCACCTAACTTAACAGAGCTTGAGAAAATCTGCAAGGAAGAATGGGAGAAGAAAAAAAAAGAAAAAAGAAATAAAAAATAAATCACCAAATCCAGATGTGCAAAGCTGATAGACATACCCAAGACGACTCTAAGATGGAATCGCCGCCGAAAGTGCTTCTACAAAGTAGTGACTCAGGGATGTGAATACTTATATAAAATTAGATATCTGTATTTTATTTTCAATAAATTACCAAAATGTCTAAAAACCAGGTTCACTTCGTTATTATGGGGTATTGTGTGTAAAAAAAAAAAAAAAATACATATTTAAATCAAATTTGAATTCAGGCTGTAACAACAAAATGTGAAATAAATCCATGGGTATGAATACTTTGACAGCACTGTATATTAGGTGGTAAATAGACAGAGAGAGGACTGTCGCTTACTAATGTAATTTTGACTTCATTGTTAGATTCCACTTGACTTGCATTGTTAAATTACAAGCAGTTTCCCAAAGCGAAATGACTGTTTCTATACTATAGGACATGTTAAAAGGGACTCACTCGTGTTACACGAAAACACAAGTTAACATTGCACTTTAGTAGCAACCCTTCGTAAAAACCATTGACCAGCCCTGGTCTGGTGTCCCGATGAGGGGTCAGTTGTAATCACGTAGTCTAACCTGCCTGTGTCTACCATGTCACGTGTTGCCCTGCCTCCTGTAATCCAGCTAATCTCAGCCTTCATCTGGACCAGATTAATGAGCGGTAGCCCACAACTTCACACTCAAACATGCAACGGTCGGTCCAACTGGAAGCAGAGCAGGGGTTTCAGCACTGCTACAGCAACACTCTCTAGAAAGTTGCTTGGCATGGTTTGTCAAGGGCAAGGTCTTCCAACGAAGGAGAAACATATCTAGCCAGTCCCCAGAAGATTAGCCTCCATTGTGGGATAAGAGAGATCCAAATAAGCAAACAAACATACCTGGGGTGGACCATGGTGGGGTGTCTGGGAGGGGGGGGTGATAGAACGTTGTGGCAGGGGGTAGAAGACAGAGGATAAAGGGTTCAGGGGTAGTCAAGGTTTACATACCTGGGGTGACTGGGCTCTTCCTTGATGTGGGGGAACACCAGAGCAGCCTGGGCTTGGCCTTGAGCCTGCAAACACAATAATAAACCCTTTAATATACATATACCGAGTCTTCACCGCATCTCGATAAAACCAGAAAACAGAGATCAGTAGATGTATAATATCTGAATGTCAATGTTTGTAGCTATAATTTTGTGTGTTTGATAAGATTGTGATAAAGACGTATAGCTCTTTCTACAGCTGTGTGTGTGTTTAGGGGAGGGTGATATGAGGAGCTGAGAGAAGAAGAGAAGCTCTTTCTAAGGGGTGGGTGATGTGAGGGGTTGAGAGAGAAGAAGAGAAGCTCTTTCTAAGGGGAGGGTGATGTGAGGAGTTGAGAGAGAAGAAGAGAAGCTCTTTCTAAGGGGAGGGTGATGTGAGGGGTTGAGAGAGAAGAAGAGAAGCTCTTTCTAAGGGGAGGGTGATGTGAGGGGTTGAGAGAGAAGAAGAGAAGCTCTTTCTAAGGGGAGGGTGATGTGAGGAGTTGAGAAGAAGAGTGAGCACGACCTTTAAATGCTTGAGAGGAGTGGTGGATGAAGCATGTCATTTCAATAGGAGAGTGTGTTAGGACCTGAACCCAGTGTGTCGGGTTACATGCTTAGGAGGAATGAGGATTCGGGTGAAGGGGGTTGGGAGTAAGGTTAGTGGTAGTGTTGTCACGATACCAAAACCTTGACTTGAATACCGATACCAGGTTTAGTATCACGCTACTCGATACTGAATACCAAAACAATCCCACAGCAAAACAACAAGGCACGTTCTATTAGTCACAGAATGGCCCTTATTCCAGAAAGATCTTTTGAGTTAAATATCATGACATTTGAATGTATGCATTAATTAAAACAATCAATTTGACTTTGTTTTTCCTCAACCCCCCCAATCTAACTACTTAATGGTAATAATTTCCCTCAATAAGACGTGCTAAATACGTGTATGCAACCAATAAAATCTGATTGGTAAATCTCTTGTCTATTGATAAACCAAGATGTAGCCTAGACCTATTGACAATACAGGCTAACGTACATTCAATAGGAGTGTGTGCATGCATTGAGTTATTGAGCTTGTTTTGGCTGATTTCATGGAGCTACAGATGGCAATCTGTTTCCCTTCCATTTGGGAAATTCTGTACTGATCAACAACATCTGCATAGAAGAAATCCCTTATTTTATAAAAAGTGCGTGCTCTCTCTTTAAGACCCATGACTTCATTCACACGGTCAAAGTGAATGGTTAGAGTTTTGTGACAATCAGAAATATCTTTCGTTATGGCTTGCATATCACAAACAAGGTACTAGGGTAGTGAACTGACCCTAGCTTCAGCAGTAAGCTAGCAAGGTAAGTTAGCCTACAAAGCTGGAATCTACCGGTATCTTCTTGCATTCTAATGTGTTCTAGCCTGTAACAGACATTGTTTTGCGAACAGTAATTAGCAATTTCAACATCACCATGTTGCATTATTCAAGCGTGTTAACTTCTGTGCAGCATGAGTGGCGATGCAGTCCAGACTCCCAGTGAGTTCAGTGGTTCCTCAGGACAGGCTACAGCTAGCAGTGGGTACATGGAGCAGACACGGTGTTATCATGGTGCCATCGGCTGCGCTGATCAACAGAATTGATTCTCTCGCTCTACTCGGTAGACGACGCGAGACACATTTGACAGGAGTAGCGAAAGTAACAAATTCTAGTAGCAAACCATTTCTAGTACAAAAAAACAAAAAATAAATGTACAGAAGTTTTGGTATACAGAGGAACAATAGTTAGGGGGAGGGTTCAATGTCGTCAACACAACCAGCTACGTCGGCAGCGTGAGCAGAACGCCGCTTCCTGTGTGTCGTACCTTGGTCGATGCGTCGTTGTCGGCTAGTTTACAGTTAAGAGACACTAGAGGCTCTGGAGGAGACGATCTCCTCACCTCGCCGTCCTCTTCTACCACCTTCTGAAACACAGACAGAGAGAGTTTGTCTCAGGGTCTGAGGTAGGCCTCTGAAGGATATGACTCAGAACAATTACAGTGAGGTAAAAGTACCACAGAAAGAGAGAGTCAGCCAGAGCCTTCCACTCTTTCTAGACATCATTTTCCAGGATTTTTTAAAGACATTACCTGCACACACAATCACACAGGTGTCACACACTCTGACAAGTTCAAACTGCACTGAAACAAACATAAGGACATACACCTTTAGGATATAGAGGACTGTAGGATATAGGACGGAACTATTACAGTAAAGTATTTTACCACAGGAGAGACCGATTATCCAAACACACAGGGAAATCAAATTCTTACAGAAATGAAAACCACCTATTTGACAAAAACACAAACTAAAATTGCTATTTGGCCTCAAAATATTATTCAAATCTCTACTCTGTCAGATACAAAACAGAGACAGATCCTGACCAAAAACAGGCTCGTCTCCCACCGATTGGCTACAGAAAAAGGGAAACACAAAAAGACATGGCTACCTAAAGAGGAGCGTCTGTGTGGTCACTGAACGGCAGGGGAGGTAGAGACAAAGACGCACTTTTTACTTTACCGTGAGAAATGCCTGAAAATGTGGGAAAAGGGGTCTGAATACTTTCTGAATGCACCGTAGCAACATTGTCTAGGAAAAGGCGCCAATTCAACAGCGCACGGATGTGTTTAAGAACCTCAGACAGCGACCACTATCCAACACAGGAGAACTTGTATTTGTTTTGCACCCTTGTTCTTCACATAATATAACCATACACAATTTCAGTAGCACGTCTTAAGAGCGATGGACTGTGCCATCCCTCCACCTCAATGCATCGGTCCACTCAGACAGGATCCAATCAGATAGTTGTCTTGTACACCATGATGAGTTTTTTTGTTGTTGCTACTGCTCAATAAAATAAAATCTCGGTCGACCAACAGCTTATCGACCAAACAATGGACCAGTGGACTAAATGTGGTCAGCCCTAAATCAACCACTATGGATGAAAAAAATTAACAGTCATATGTATTTTTTTGTGGTGGAACGAACAGCTGACTGAAGACTGTGGAGTCAGTTTCCGTGGTAACAAGGACTCTTTCCAACAACTGCGCTGTAAATGACTGTAGTAAGCATGAGTGGGTGGAAGGGATGATGATGATACGCTTTACAGTAAGCACACCACAGCGCACACACACACACACGAAACCAGGCGATATTGGATTGGGAGTACAGAATTATTTCCATAATGGATGTAGAAACTAAAAAAGAATGATTCCTTTCAGGAGGAATCTCATCTGATGAAGAATGTGTCATGTGATGAAACACGCTGACGACGACACACACACACACGAGTCATCAGGCTACAGGAAGCAGCGCAGTGACGGAGAGGAAGTGACCCGGGGGAGGACGAAGGGAGCTGTGTGTGCGCGTGACGGGGGTGGACAACCCTGAATTTCTGCCCTCCTACCCCTGGGCGCGGGAGATGAGGATGTGTGCTTTCGTGCCATCCAACGCATTTGTAATAATGGCCCCAGGTCATACCCTCACAGTGCAGCAAACACTATTTGTTATAGCTTACACATCATGTACGGGCAGACCCTCATGTCCTGGTATGGCAGAGAAGAGAAGACCGGGTGTGTGCAACTAGCTCGCTGAAGATAATTAGCTACTTTAGCCTCTACTTCCAGCTTTACTCACATTCAATCCACTAGCCAAGTGATGAACCAGATTGCAAAGCACATTACATGACCAAAAGTATGTGGACACCTGCTCTTACATAAAATTGCAAAATCATGGGCATTAATATGGAGTTGGTCCCCCCTTTGCTACTATAACAGCCTCCACTCTTCTGGGAAGGCTTTCCACTAGATGTTGGAACATTGCTGTGGGGACTTGCTTCCATTCAGCCACAAGAGCATTTAGTGAGGTTGGGCACTGATGTTGGGCGATATGACTTGGCTCGCAGTCGGCGTTCCAATGCATCCCAAAGGTGTTTGATGGGGTTGAGGTCAGGGCTCTGTGCAGGCCAGTGAAGTTCTTCCACTCCAATCTCAACAAACCATTTCTGCATGGACCTAGCTTTGTGCACGGGGGCATTGTCATGCATTCCCCAAACTGTTGCCACAAAGTTGGAAGTACAGAATCATCTAGAATTTCATTGTATGCTGTAGCGTTAAAATTTCCCTTCACTGGAATTAAGGGACCTAGGCCAAACCATGAAAAACAGCCCCAGACCATTAATCCTCCTCCACCAAACTTTACAGTTGGCACTATGCATAGGGGCAGCTAGCGTTATCCTGGTATCCGCCAAACCCAGATTTGTCCGTCGGACTGCCAGATGGTGAAGCGTGATTCATCACTTATCTTAGGCTCGTGTGTGGCTGCTCAGCCATGGAAACCCATTTCATGAAGCTCCCAACAAACAGTTATTGTGCTGATGTTGCTTCCAGAGGCAGTTTGGAACGCTGTAGTGAGCGTTGCAACCGAGGAGAGACGATTTTTACTCGCTACGTGCTTCAGCACTCGGCAGTCCGTTCTGTCAGGTTGTGTGGCCTACATTCCGCGGCTGAGCCATTGTTGCTCCTAGATGTTTCCACTTGGAAATAACAGCACTTACAGTTGACTGGGGCAGCTCTAACAGGACAGAAATTAGACAAACTGACTTGTTAGAGCGGTAGCATCCTATGACGGTGCCACGTTGAAAGTCACTGAGCTCTTCATTAAGGCGATTCTACAGCCAATATTTGTCTATGGAGATTGCATGGCTGTGTGCTCAATTTTATACATCCGTCAAAGTGTGGCCAAAATAGCCAAATCCACTAATTTGAAGGGGTGTCCACATACGTTTGTATATACAGAGCAAGTCAAAAGTTGACACCTACTCATTCATTTATTTTTACTCTTTTCTACATTGTAGAATAATAGTGAAGACATCAAAACTATGAAAGAACACATGAAGTAACCAAAAAAAAGTGTTAAACAAATCAAAATATATTTTGAGATTCTTCAAAGTAGCCACCCTTTTGCCTTGACAGCTTTGCACACTCTTGGCATTCTCTCAACCAGCTTCTTGAGGTAGTCACCTGGAACGCATTTCAATTAACAGGTGTGCCTTGTTAAAAGTTAATTTGTGGAATTTTTCCTTCTTAATGCATTTGAGCCAATCAGTTGTGTTGTGACAAGGTAGGGGTGGTATACAGAAGATGGCCCTGTTTGGTAAAAGACCAAGTCCATATTATGCCAAGAACAGCTCAAATAAGCAGAGGAACTACAGTCCATCATTACTTTAAGACATGAAGTTCAGTCAATATGGAGAATTAAGAACTTTACAAGTTTCTTCAAGTGCAGTCGCAAAAAACATCAAGCGCTATGATGAAACTGGCTTTCATGAGGACCGCCACAGGAAAGGAAGACCCAGAGTTACCTCTGCTGCAGAGGATACGTTCATTAGCATTACCAGCCTCTTGCAGCCCAAATAAATGCATCATAGACGCATCTCCACATCAACTGTTCAGTAGGAGACTGCGTGAATCAGGCCTGCATGGTCCAATTGCAGGCCAAAGAAATCACTACTAAAGGACACCAATAATAAGAAGAGACTTGCTTGGGCTAAGAAACGAGCAATGGACATTAGACCAGTGGAAATCTGTATTTTGGTCTGATGAGTCCTAATTAGAGATTTTTGGTTCCAACCACAGTGTCTTTGTGAGACGCAGAGTAGGTAAACGGATGATCTTCGCATGTGTGGTTCCCACCATGAAGCATGGATGAGGTGTGATGGTGCTTTGCTGGTGACACTGTCTGTGATTTATTTAGAATTCAAGGCACACTTAACCAGCATGGCTACAACAGCATTCTGCAGCAAAATGCCATCCCATCTGGTTTTGCAGTTAGTTGGACTATCATTTGTTTTTCAACAGGACAAAGACCCAACACACCTCTAGGCTGTGTAAGGGCTATTTGACCAAGAAGGCGAGTGATGGAGTGCTGCAGAAGATGACCTGGTCTCCACAATCACCCGACCTCAACCCAATTGAGATGGTTTGGGATAAGTTGGCTCGTGGAGTGAAGGAAAAGCAGCCAACAAGTGCTCAGCATGTGGGAAGTCCTTCAAGACTGTTGGAAAAGCATTCCAGGTGAAGCTGGTTGAGAGAATGGAGGCAAAGGGTGGCGATTTTGAAGAATCTCATATATAAAAAATATATTTTGATTAGATTTTTTTGGTTACTACATGATTCCTTATGTGTTATTTCATTGTAGAATAACAGTTCAGTTAAAATAAAGAAAAACCCTCCAAACTTTTGACACACATACAAAAAAGAAATGGAATGGAGTTTAGGATAAAAGGAAACAGAATAGAGCTCAGCACAGGCAAAAATCCTAGAGGAAAACTTTGTTCAGTCTACTTTCTAAAAGACACTGGGAGAGGAATTCACCTTTCAGCAGGACAAAAACCTCAAACACAAGGCCGAATATACAGTGGTGCTGCTTTCCAAGACGACGTTGAATGTTTGAGTGCCTTAGTTACAGTTGACTAAAATCGGTTTGAAAATCTATGGTAAGACTTGAAAATGGCTGTCCAGCAATGAACAACAACCAACTTGACAGAGTTTGAATAATATGCCAATATTGTACAATGCAGATGTGCAAAGCTCTTAGATACTTACCTAGAAAGACTTTGCTGTTGGGGTGTCAATATTTATGTAAATTAGATATCTATTTAACTTTAAATACATTTTCACACATTTCTAAAATCATGTATGTGAGAGAGGCGAGAGAGCGCGAGCGAGAGCACCCACTGGGTGAATGACACTTCTTTTATACGGTGCATTCAGAAAGTATTCAGACCCTTTTCCCACATTTTGTTACGTTTGTTTTTACACATTTGCAAAAATTTCTACCAAATCTGTTCTTGCTTTGTTATTATGGGATATTGTGTGTAGACTGATGAGGGAAAAAACAATTGAATCCATTTTAGAATAAGGCTGTAGCTTAACAAAATGTGAAAGAAGTCAAGGGGTCTGAATACTTTCTGAAGGCACTATGTTCCTGTCTGAGTGTATAGCCTGGGCATCACTCCATTTACATCTTACCATTACAGTTCCAACAGGGGCTGGGCACAGAGGAGCCTTTCACACAGACATCTCTACAGTACATATGTACACACATCGCCCCTGGTTGCTCGAGGAGACCAGACATTGGGGCAGTTAAATATTTTCATTGGTTAACTCCATTTAATTACCTACTATTAATTATTCTGGTTTGCATCCCAAATGGCACCCTATTCTCTATACACTACCCAGGGTCTTGGTCAAAAGTAGTGCACTACCCAGGGTATAAGGTGCCAAATTGGAGAAAAGAAAAAAAACTGGTCTCATGCTAACAACCTATTTTCCATGTTCTCCTAGTTATCCTCTTTCCTTTCTGTTGTCGGAGCCAGCGCTGTCTATCGAGGTTAGGTAGTGAGACAAGGGAACAGCAGTCTGTGTGTTTAGTCGGTTGCCTGACTGCTTGGCTAGAGTGCGTATGTAAGCTAGCTGCAGTTAAAATAAGCTCCTTCCCCTGACCGTGCCCCTGACCGTGCCCCTGACCGTGCCCCTGCCAGAAAAGAAACAGGGCAGGAGCACTGCTCGGTGTAGAGGTGACGTTTCCTTAGTAACTCTTAAAAGATTAATTCGATAGACTGGATGGTTTAGAAATAACGTAGTGACTCTCATCCAGAGCTATGAACAGATTGTTTTTATTTTTCTCAAAACACTTTCTTTACCCTCTTCTGTAAAAACACAAAACAAACAGAGAGAGCAGAGAGAGAGCGGCTGGGAGCGATAGAGGGAGGCAGGCCTTGAGGGATGGAAGGAGAGAAAGAGACCAAGGGGGAGTGTGGGGAGAGAGTGCGAGAGAGGAGACACTGAGGGAGGCCAGCCCTAGCGTGTGATTGGCTGAATAGGTGGGTTGCTCCAGGCTGAGTGTTCCGTTCAGAGGAAGTTATGTGAGGTTAAAGTTAGTCTCACCCAGGAGGAGAGGGGTGCCGCGGGGGAGGAGAGGGGTGCCGCGGGGGAGGAGAGGGGTGCCGCGGGGGAGGAGAGGGGTGCCGCGGGGGAGGAGAGGGGACTTCATAACATGCTGCTGCATGAGGGTTTTGCATGTCTGAGCAGTATGTAGAGAAAAACACAGATAATAAGAAGGGGAGAGGCTGACCGTGAGAAAAGCAGAAGCCAGCTTTCCTAGACTGAACCACCCCCTCTCCTCCCTTCACCCTCTCCTCCCTTCACCCTGTCGCAGCTCAGGCTATCCCCTGAGGGCTATAAATAAGCAATAAGGCACGAGGGGGTGTGGTATAAGGCCAATATACCACAGCTAAGGGCTGTTAGTACGTACCACGCAACGCAGAGTGCCTGGATAGTCTTTAGCCGCGGTATATAGGCCATATACCACAAACCCCAGAGGTGCTTTATTGCTATTATAAACTGGTTACTAATGTAATTAAAGCAGTAAAAAAAAAAAAAAAAACCTGTGTGTTACGGTCTGATATACCACGGCTGTCAGCCAATCAGCATTCAGGGCTCGAACCACGCAGTTTATAATATACTCCTAGCCTTAGCTTTCTGTCTAGATTAATACTCTAGGCTCTCTTTCCCTCTCCTCCCAGATAGATCCTTATCGGATCGTTGCAACACTTATTTTGTTACCATCTTCTAAAATTGGGCCCGTGGGGACATTGACTGTTTAAAAACACTTGGGGGGTTCTAGACACACTGTCTGGGAAGATCCATTCTAGAACCCATGAATATAAGAGTAGAATCCTTAGAACAATATTAGGAGATAGTTAGAACATGAGCAGTTCTGGAGACGTGTTTGAGGACAGAGAGAGAGCGCGAGGACAGAGAGAGAGCACGTGAGGAGAGAGAGCGTGAGAGAACTCAAGGAGAGAGAGCGAGAAAGAATTTGGGGAGACAGACTGGTCTGTGGAAATGGAAGTCACTGTTCTGTAAATAGAGGAAGACTGAAATGCAGCTGTCTGCACCGCAGCTGCCGTCTAGGCCCAACCGACACACACACACACACTCTGCTCTCAGAACAAAATTATATGTAAATGCTCCCAGCCTCACACACATTCCTAACAAGTGTTCTTTTATAATCTGAATGCGTGTATATTAGGACACGAAGTCCCTCCAGACAGACTAGCAGGTATTTCACAACCAGGCCAAGGAGTCACGCACCTCACAATCTGTGCCTTTAAATCAGAGAAGAGACAAAACCTCTCCCACCATAGATGACGCCACCCTATCGTTCTGTCTGTGTATGCGTGTGTGTGTGAGTCTCAGAGGGAAGTTCAAACGCCCATCATCCTCACAGGCTCATTACCTCATTGTTTTAGACACACACACACACTAACGAGCTGCCAGTTTAGTTATCGTCATCTTTTATAGTAGGGCCGGGACGATACCGGTATCGCGGCAAGGAAACAAAACGGATTTAACTTCTTTAGGAAAACAGCCCAAATGTTGGAAACAAACACATTGTCATCCATGTATTTATTTTCAAAAATGTAGCACACAAATTTAAATACAGCAGGATTTTAAAGGATTGAATAGTTGTCTGCTTCCTGTTTTCATGCTGCTATCGTCACTGCCCTATTTTAAAGCATAAGTCTACTGTCTCACCAACGTCTCTACTGACACTATCAATGCTGTATCATTACTAGATCGTTGCTGTACAAGTTGTTGAGAAAACAATCACGTGACCATTCCATTGTTGAAATACACGTCAGGTCACAACTTGATAACCTGGTTCTTCATCTTTTGTGTGAATAAACAAGACAGGCCAAGTTCAAATTTCAGTTAAAAACCTGTCAGTTTTCGCCTCCCAAGTAGCGCAGCGGTCTAACACAGCATTCATAACCTAGCCCAATGTCTGCTGTGTGGATCGAGCAGTCATTTGTAAGAGTAAGAACATTTCAGCGAAACAACTCAAAAGACGAAATCCATTAAAGCCAAGGTAATGATATACATTGGCCTTGACAATCAACCGTTCTCTGACGTGGGTGATGTTGGCTTTCGCCGACTGGTCGAGCACCGGTACACACTACCAAGTGCGCTATTTTACAGATGTTGCCCTACCGGAGATAGCAGTGACGCTATTACTGTCTATTTACTTCACGACATACACACTATGGAACGCCGTTTGGGTCTTTACGTATCAAAAAAGTCTGCAAATAAGCAAACACAGGTCACAAACAATGTGTTTACAATACCAAGTTGGTAATAATGCATCATTTGTTCGACTGCAACTTCTGGGGCAACTACATTTAGCTTGGCACCTAGCTAGCACCAATACAACCAGCCTGAAAACAATGACCAGTATGACCAGTATTCTTCACAATGATTTAGCTAGTACTTTCTCACAAGAATACCTAAGTTAACACTTGAAATTGAACTTCAGTTCATGAAAATAAATAGCTAGCCAGCTAATTAACCCTGTTGCCCAAAGCTAACGTTATAAGCAGCCAACTAGCTTCATCTGGCTAGTGAAGCTCGACCGGACTGGGTTATGTGTTGTGAAGCTAGCCACAATAAGGATTAGGCACAATAGTGGAATTTGCAGTTTGCCTTCAAAACAAAAAGTGTCATTGACAGTGATGCAAATGAATACAAAAAGTAGAATTATGGCATACTCTTATTTTGAAGGCTAACCGCAAAGTCTACTATTGTGGCTAATCCTTATTGTGGCTAGCTTCACATAGATGGGTCCGACCACCATTAATCAAATAAGAACGGTCTTATAAATTAGGGTTATTTTAGATGACACCTAGCTAGCTAACTATGGAAACTGAAACAGATGTTCTGCTATCCATTTTGGTCAGTGTGGTGTGTGTGTGTGTAACCTTTATTTAACTAGGCAAGTCCGTTAACTTCTTAGGGAGCGGCAGCTGAGGTGTCGGTTTTGGAGAGTCTGGCGTGCCCAAAGTAAAAGGCCTGCCACTCAGGCCCAGAAACTAGGATTGGCACATAATTAGTACTATTGGATAGGAACCACTCTGAAGTTTCTAAGAGTGTTAAAATATTGTCTGAGTATAACAGAACGGATATAGCAGGCGAAAACCCGAGGAATTTCTGTCCTGGAAAAAGTGTTTTTGACACATTGCCTCATTTTGAACCCCTCCCTATTGAAAACAACCATATATGGGAGTAAGATTGCAGTACCTATTGCTTCCACTGGATGTCAACAGTCTCTAGACAGTGTTTGGTGATGTTAGGTTGCTCTGGATGGTAATAGAAGAAGAATTTTGAACTAGTCACCGGATGTAAACAGAAGATGAGGCGTGTTCACGGGCTCGCACGCACTGTGGTTTTTTCCTTTCCTATCGTCCAGTTTAGAATCCGGTTGAAATATTATAGTAAATATACATAAAAGTGTTCCTAAGGATACATTATCAATGATGTTTGATTGTTCTTGGACAAGTGTATAGGTATAGGTTGAACATGTTCTCTTCACGGTTCAATGGGCGAGTGGACGCTGTATTTTCTGAACATAACGCGCCAACCAAATGGAGATTTATGGATATAATAAATGACTTTTTCTAACAAAAGAACCATTGGATGTCTTCGTTGCACACTTGGGAAGCCCTCAGCAGAAGTTCTTCGAAAGTTAAGGGATTTTATATTAGCGATTTTATGCGTTTTATGAGACCCGCTTTGGTTATGGATTTATGCTAATGCATAAAATATGATAGGGGCTATCCTCAAACAATCAAATGTTGTGCTTTCGCCGTAAAGCCTAAAATCTGACAACGCTGTGATATTGCCAAGAATCAGAGCTAGCGCCCCACTGCTCCCTAAGTAGTTAAGAACAAATTCTTATTTACAATGACTGCCTACCCCGGCCAAACCCGGACGACGCTGAGCCAATTGTGCGCCACCCTATGGGACTCCCAATCACGGACGGATGTGATACAGCCTGGATTCGAACCAGGGACTGTAGTGATGCCTCTTGCACTGAGATGCCGTGCCTTATACCGCTGCATCCATGTGTGTGTGTTAAGCTTTCTAGTAGAGTTAAATAGTTTAAAGGTCGTTAGATATTTAATTTTATCGTTTTTTTTGGCAAAGAAAATACTGGATATCATATCGGCCAAAAATGTCATATCGGTGCATCACTAGTGGCTACACTAGGCACAATGGACCAATGAAGAGACCAGACCGGGGTTGTGTTCAGTAGCAGCAAAACACTGAAGCGAAAACTCCAAAATTAACATTTATTGGATAAGTTCAGGTGGCTACCTACTCCAATTGTCCCCCATTTGGTACCTACTGAATACAACCAAGGGCCTTGACTCCTGAACACTCAAATAGGGATATGGAAACAGCAGCCGTTGGGGAAAACACACTTCCAGAAGCCTCACAACCCCCAACCAGTGTGTTAGTTTAACACTTACTTCATGTCTGCCAGCCACTGTTTACACAGTGTCAATGTGCACATTGTAACCCAGTCCAATGGTTTCCAGACACACACATACATATACACACAAAGCTAAGCTCTCTCTCTCTGCCTCTCTCTCGCTCTCTGAAGGTATGTTCTCTTTCACTTCATAGGAAGGTACACAACTAACGGCCTTGACTCAACACTCCAATAAGGATATGGAAACAGCAGCCGTTGGGGAAAACAAACTTCCAGAAGTTCTTTCTCGGTCCTCCCCTCCTTCACAAAAACCCATTGGAGGAGGTCAGAGGGGAGGGGTTGAGGAGAGAGGACGCGAGAAGTATGCAATTGAGTAGGCTTGGGCGGTATACCGTAGTATTTGGAAAAAGCCAGGGGATTGTTTTTCCCAATGCAGTCAAAACTAATTCTTAAAATTATTTTTATAAATTTGAATTCCTGTAGCTACTTTAAGTAAATGCCAGGTCAACTTGTGCAATACGTTAGGAGATAAAGAACATTGCGTTCATTTCATCAGTCACATTATTATGTAATTTACGGTAGTCGCCAGTCACGTGGTGTTTGTTTACAAGCTAACAACGACAAGAGACCGGAGCCTTGAGTCACGCACAGTAGTGCAGCATGCGCCAGGTGATCTAATTACAGTTTGCAATTCACAACTACCAGCTAGATATCTTATAACTATTAAGTTAACTGTCTAAAAAAAAAAAATATCACTCTACTGTTGTGCATTTGGTTTGCAAATGTGTTAGCTATCTAGCTAAGTGGTTAGCTTCTTCCAAAAATCAAGCATTTGCTTGGTAACAGCAGAATCCCCTCCTGGATCAAGAACCTTGCCAGCTAATATTAGTTTTGTGCGTTCAGAAAACTGAGTAGGGTTTGAGTTACTTGTATAGGTCAGAAACTGTACAAAACTTTAGCAATGCGGTCATTAGTATTTAGGTTAGTGTTGTCTATCAGGATTCCTTAATACTTGTTAGCATTTTGGTAAGTTACTTTTTGGGCTTTGAATATTAGTACTTTTTAAATAAATACTGCAGTCAACTTGTGCACTAGGTGCATCATTTTGCACGTCAGGTAACTTTTTTTATTTTTATTATGAAGCTTACCGGTATTAGTTTCCCAAAACAGCGGTTTGAGCCCGTCACGTGTGTCTGGTTACAAATCAAATGTTATTGGTCACATACACGTTTAGCAGATCCTAGCAGCGCAGTAATATCCAACACTACAGTCGTTTTGAGAATGACACAAATATTAATTTCCACAAAGTTTGCTGCTTCAGTGTCTTTAGATATTTTTGTCAGATGTTACTATGGAATACTGAAGTATAGTTACAAGCATTTCATAAGTGTCAAAGGCTTTTGACAATTACATGAACTTGATACAAAGAGTCAATATTTGCAGTGTTGACCCTTCTTTTTCAAGACCTCTGCAATCCGCCCTGGCATGCTGTCAATTAACTTCTGGGCCACATCCTGACTGATGGCAGCCCATTCTTGCATATTCAATGCTTGGAGTTTGTCAGAATTTGTGGGTTTGTGTTTGTCCACCCACCTGTTGAGGATTGACCACAAGTTCTCAATGGGATTAAATGTCTGGGGAGTTTCCTGGCCATGGACCCAAAATATCGATGTTCTGTTCCCCGAGCCACTTAGTTATCCCTTTTGCTTTATGGCAAGGTGCTCCATCATGCTGGAAAAGGCATTGTTCGTCACCAAACTGTTCCTAGATGGTTGGGAGAAGTTGCTCTCGGAGGATGTGTTGGTACCACTCTTTATTCAAGGCTGTGTTCTTTGGCAAAATTGTGAGTGAGCCCACTCCCTTGGCTGAGAAGCAACAGTCTGTCCCTGATGTTTTTCCTGGAGAGAAGTGACTTCTTTGCTGTCCTTCTTGACACCAGGCCATCCTCCAAAAGTCTTCACCTCACTGTGCGTGCAGATGCACTCACACCTGCCTGCTGCCATTCCTGAGCAAGCTATGTACTGGTGGTACCCCAATCCCGCAGCTGAATCAAATTTAGGAGACGGTCCTGGCGCTTGCTGGACTTTCTTGGGCGCCCTGAAGCCTTCTTCACAACAATTGAACCGCTCTCCTTGAAGTTCTTGATGATCCGATAAATGGTTGATTTAGGTGCAATCTTACTGGCAGCAATATCTGGCCTGTGAAGCCCTTTTTGTGCAAAGCAATGATGACGGCACATGTTTCCTTGCAGGTAACCATGGCTGACAGAGGAAGAACAATGATTCCAAGCACCACCCTCCTTTTGAAGCTTCCAGTCTGTTATTCGAACTCAATCAGCGTGACAGAGTGATCTCCAGCCTTGTCCTCGTCAACACTCACACCTGTGTTAACGAGAGAATCACTGACATGTCAGCTGGTCCTTTTGTGGCAGGGCTGAAATGCAGTGGAAATGTTTTTGGGGGATTCAGTTCATTTGCATGGCAAAGAGGGACTTTGCAATTAATCTGATCACTCTTCATGACATTCTGGAGTATATGCAAATTGCCATCATACAAACGGAGGCAGCAGACTGAAAATTAATATTTGTGTCATTCTCAACTTTTGGCCACGACTGTACACAAATCTTAAAGTAAAAGAATGGAATCAAGAAATATTAGGACGAGCAATGGTAGGAGTCCGGAGTGTGTGTGAGAGATACATAAACAAAAGTATGTGGACTCCCCTACAAATTAGTGGATTTGGCTATTTCAGCCAGACCCTTTGCTGACGGGTGTATAATTATTGTATTTTTTTAAAGTGGCACACAGCCACGCAATCTCCATAGACAAACACTGGCAATAGAATGGCCTTACAGAAGAGCTCAGTGACTTGCAATGTGGCACCCTCATAGGATGCCACCTTTCCAACAAGTCAGTTTGTCAAATTTCTACCCTGCTAGAGCTTCCCCGGTCAACTGTAAGTGCTGTTATTGTGAAGTGGAAACGTCTAGGAGCAACAACAGCTCAGCCGCAAAGTGGTAGGCCACACAAGCTCACAGAATGGGACCGCCGAGTGCTAAAGCGCGTAGCATGTAAAAATCATCTCTCATCTCTCCAACACTCACTACAGAGTTCCAAACTGCCTCTGGAAGCAACATCAGCACAATAACTGTTTGTCAGGAGCTTCATGAAATGGGTTTCCATGGCCGAGCAGCCGCACACAAGCCTAAGATCACCATGCGCAACGCCAAGCGTCGGCTGGAGTGGTGTAAAGCTAGTCGCCATTGGACTCTGGAGCAGTGGAAACGCATTCTCTGCAGTGATGAATCACGCTTCACCATATGGCAGTCGACGGAAGAATCTGGGTTTGGGGGATACCAGGAGAATGCTATCTGCCTCAATGCATAGTGCCAACTGTAAAGTTTGGTGGAGGAGGAATAATGGTCTGGGGCTATTTTTCCATGGTTCGGGCTAGGCCCCTAAGTTCCAGTGAAGGGAAATCTTAACGCTACAGCATACAATGACATTCTAGACGATTCTGTGCTTCCAACTTTGTGGCAACAGTTTGGGGAATGCCCTTTCCTGTTTCAGCATGACAATGCCCCCGTGCACAAAGCGAGGTCCATACAGAAAAGGTTTGTCGAGATCGGTGTGGAATAACTTGATTTGCCTGCACAGGTGGGGGACCAACTCGATATTAATGTCCGTTATCTTGGAACGACATGTTCGACGAGCAGGTGTATATTTGATGGGATGTATAGACATTATGGACAGCATCTGCTATGAGAATTCCTTAGTACTTGTTAGCATTGTGTTAGCATTCAGGTAAGTGATGTTTTTTTTGGGGGGGTTCGGAGAAAAAAAATGCACCCCTTCTGCGTACTAGCGGTAATACTGTATATCCCGGGATGGCACAGGCATGGTATAAAGGTATGGAAATTTGGATCCAGCTCAACCCTACAATTCAGTCTCTCCCCCCCCCTCTCTCTCCAACTTCCAGCGGGATGTGGAAACAGTGAGTCAGTCAGCGTGGTAGATCAGCAGGTGGCTGGGTTGTTTCCCAAAATTGCACCTTATTCCCTAAAGTGCACAACTTTTGACCAGGGCTCTGTGGAGCTCCCAATCTAAAGTAGTGCACTGTATAGGGAATAGGGTGCCATTTGTGAGGCAGTCCCAGTCTGGAGGATGAATGCTAGCAGCTAGGGACCAGCCCTACAGTCTGTCCACTTCTCTGTCTCTCTCTCTCTCACACACACACACCACACACACACACACACGGGGATGGTTAGATATTGGAAGGGAACCCAAGTGCAGGGAGACTTTTCACACACTGCTATGTCAGTTCTAGTGGGTGGGGGGGGAGACGGTAACGTCACCCTCGAGCAGACAGTCACCTGCTTCCTCTACTACAGAACCTTTACAGGAATCTGCTCTGTGCCCTTTCAGAACTTCCCAGGTTCATGTTACAGCGCACCGTGAATGTGTGTGTACCACAACACAGTGTAGTACAGAAGTTATAAAGTAGTCAACATTAAATTCCACCAATCAGAAGACAGACAAAGATAGAAAAACAAGTTAAACCAACCAAGACAGTCCCCTCCAGGCCGAAGACAGAACAGTCCCCTCCAGGCAGAGAGGGCAAAAAATAACCTCCACCTGAAACCGTATCTGTCACACGAGGGCCTCTGATGAGTGAGACACACAGGGACGTGTCACTAACCTTCAGTTATTTGCAGCTCATTACACAGAGACAGTAGGGTCTCACACACCTTACGGTGTATCATGTGTCCTGCTGAAGGTGTGTATTAGTCTGCTCTGCGGTGGAGCACACAATCACCAACACTGGACAATTGAGGAGTGGAAAAACATTGCCTGGTCCGACGAATCCCGGTTCCTGTTGCGTCATGCTGATGGCAGAGTCAGGATTTGGCGTAAGCAGCCAAAAAGTCCATGACCACATCCTGCCTGGTGTCACGGGAAAGGCTCGTGGTGGTAATGTAATTTTGTGGGGAATGTTTTCCTGGCATACGTTAGGTTCCTTGATTTGATTAACGTTTCCATGCCCCGAAGAATTCAGGCTGTTCTGGATGCAAAGGGGGGTCCGACCTGGTATTTAAACTGGCCACTTAGTAGATTTTATAGTAAGAATATAACAGAATAAAATACAAATAATATTTTTCCCACAGAACTTGTGTCACAGGAACATGTGGAACTGCTGTCAAATAAAAAGTTATTCTGAAACCCGAGCCCAGGCCTCGGGTTCCTGAGCCCAAGCCTATGGTTTTTTGACACACAATGCATCTCTTTCCTACCCTCACTGCACTTTGATAGGGAGCAGGCATCATGTTTCTTACATAGTGTATTTTCATCTTGATACTGCTAGAAAATAATAGCAATCCTATTTTCAAAAGCATGCGAGTCTCGTGTTCATATTTAACATCCTCAGCAGGCTTTTGTAGTTGCCTTTACGCTACCAAGCAAATAATAAGTCCACACTTGATTTAGGTTACATTATTGCGTGCTAAATGTTTCTGAACAGACCGGGTGAGCAAATGAATAGATGAGCTATACCACCACCCCTGCACTTATTTACCCAGCCAGAAACTAAATTAATCAAATAGCCTACTCAGTGAAACAAAAATCACATTGAGACAAGTCAGTGAAGTTACAGGCTTTTGAGCGAGATTAGGCCTTTAAGTGAAGAGCAAAATAATTCACTTGTTAAACTACATAACATGGCAGCATGTTCTAATAAAAGGAACCAACTAGACACGATGATCATGAACATCAATCACCTCAGCTGACATTTCCCAAGCCTAACCGTAGCCAATGCCTCACCTAGTTCATCAACTTCTTCTCAGATAGAAGTCAGTGTGTCAAATCGGAGGGCCTGTTGTCCGGACTTCTGGCAGTCTCTATGGGTGTGCCACAGGGTTCAATTGTCGGGCCGACTCTCTTCTCTGTATATATCAATGATGTCGCTCTTGCTGCTGGTGATTCTCTGATCCACCTCCACGCAGACAACACCATTCTGTATACATCTGGCCCTTCTTTGGACACTGTGCTAACTAACCTCCAAACGAGCTTCAACGCCATACAACAATCCTTCCATGGCCTCCAACTGCTCTTAAAAATGCTAGTAAAACTAAATGCATGCTCTTCAACCAATCGCTGCTCGCACCCGCCCGCCCGACTAGCATCACTACTCTGGACGGTTCTGACTTGTGGACAACTACAAATACCTAGGTGTCTGGCTAGACTGTAAACTCGCCTTCCAGACTCACATTAAGCTTCTCCAATCCAAAATTAAATCTAGAATCGGCTTCCTATTTCACAACAAAGCCTCTTCACTCATGCTGCTAAACATACCCTCGTAAAACTGACTATCCTACCGAACCTTGACTTTGGCGATGTCATTTACAAAATAGCCTCCAACACTCAACAAATTGGATGCAGTCTATCACAGTGCCATCCGTTTTGTCACCAAAGCCCCATATACTACCCACCACTGCGACCTGTATGCTCTCGTTGGCTGGCCCTCGCTACATATTCGTCGCCAAACCCACTGGCTCCAGGTCATCTATAAGTCTTTTTTAGGTAAAGCTCCACCTTATCTCAGCTCACTGGTCACCATAGCAACACCCACCCGTAGCACGCACTCCAGCTGGTATATTTCACTGGTCATCCCCAAAGCCAACACCTCCTTTGGCCGCCTTTCCTTCCAGTTCTCTGATGCCAATGACTGGAACGAATTGCAAAAATAGCTGAAGTTGGAGTCTTATATCTTCCTCTCTAACTTTAAGCATCAGCTATCTGAGCAGCATACCGATCGCTGCAGCTGTACACAGCCCATCTGTAGATAGCCCATCCATCCAACTACCTACCTCATCCCCATTATTGTTTTTCTGCTCTTTTGCACACCAGTATTTTCTACTTGCACATCCTCATCTGCATATCTATCACTCCAGTGTAAATTGCTAAATTGTAATTACTTCGGCACTATTGGCCTATTTATTGCCTTACCTCCTTACTTCATTTTGCACACACTGTATACAGATTTTTCTATTGTGTTACTGACTAAGTTTGTTTATCCCATGTGTAACTCGGTTGTTTTTGGTCGCACTGCTTTGCTTTCTTGGCCAGGTCGCAGTTCTCAACTGGCCTACCTGGTTAAATAAAAGGTGAAATATTTTTTTTAAATAAAAATATATGCAAACGGATATTTAGTGAAAACAAAAAAGTCTGATATAGATTGATTTATTAAGACAAGTCCCCACGCTATTCTTAAGCAGACCGATGGGCTGTCCAAATCAAAACAGTGATGAAATTATCATCTAGTTGACCACGTGCGGGTATAGGCTATTGCTTCAAATGTATTACATACGAGTGGATGACCTTAGGAGTTTCAGTAAGCAACAATTTGATACATACCTTCTAATTGCATTAGCTTACTTTATTCCAATATTTTCTTCATTTCAATGATGTTTATTCCCACAGTAATTCTTAAAATGGATCCATCCAGTTGTGATTAAGAAAACAATGCATGCTTGGTGGTGGGCTATACGAAGAGACAGGAGAAGTGACATGTCTCGCAAAGTCTACAACTGGCAGGAGGATGGTTAACTGGCGCTGCCTAGCAATCATT
This sequence comes from Hucho hucho, assembly GCA_003317085.1. Lineage (NCBI taxonomy): Eukaryota > Metazoa > Chordata > Actinopteri > Salmoniformes > Salmonidae > Hucho > Hucho hucho. Next base: position 156,268 of record QNTS01002489.1, read on the forward strand.
AAGAGTTTAAGAGGGCAGCGCGTGCCAATTCCGCCTCAGCATTACGGCTGTTTCATACTAAGCTGTAGGCAGAACTTTACCGAAATGATTACCAGGTCGTTAGAGGACAAAAAAAAAAAAGTGTTGGCTTTGATATCGGCAATACCTTTCAGATAGAAAGAAAAGGTGGAGGAAAAAGTTAGTGGTATGGTCAAGTTGACGGAAAAACATCTTAGTATGAAAGAGATGAGTCTCAGACGAACACAGTGAACCAAGCCAAAGTGCGACAGGGAGAGAGGGAGGGAGGAATGTGGTTTGGGCGCTAGACTAGACACCAGACGGTATTTCCGGCACACACACACAAATTGAAACATACGGGAGAGGCTAGGCCCCTCTCCCTCCCTCTCTGCCAGACAAACAGCAGACAGGGAGTGCCAAATGACTGTACAGCAAGCAGTGTTCTCACACCTGCACAGCACACACACACTAGAAATACACTAACGCTTCGAGTCCATAGTCTCTTGTTTAACCCATAACCTGCCAGGCTGCATTGAATTCAAAGCAGTCTACCTGGGATACACCAGTTAAAGTCAGGGTCATCTAACTAGTCAACGCTCCCTTAGTGAGCCATCATTAAAACGACAAGCCTACGTCCAAAACTAGATCCTATTCCCTATATAGTGCATAATTCGTTTTACCAGAGCCCTATAAAGTAGTGCACTATATAGAAAATAGGGTACCATTTGTGACGTACGCTAATAGTCCAGTTTGATCAAGAAGAGAACTTGTCATGAGACATAGTGATGAACCAGTCAGAGGAGAAACCATCTAGAGCTTTGTTTTCAGCTGGAGTTAGCCATTTCTATGGGTCCTGCCGCCCTGCTCTCTCCCACTGTCCCTTTTTTTTTTTTAAAGACAATGACAAAAAATATATATACATTTTTTTTAAATAACAAATAATAAAAAAAGACTCTGCTCTGTAGAATCCTGTTTGGTTCTGGTCTTCAGTGAAAAGCACTGGTGGTGATGCAACTTGGGCCTTCGCCCATGTATGGGCTTGGGTTGCTGGTTACTGTACACTCCAGTTCAGTGGTACGAATGAAGATCAATGGCCAGTTTCCCCAGACACATCTTAAGCCTAGTCCTGGACTAAGAAGGCATTCAATTAAGATTGTCCATTTAAATTGTATTTTAAAACCATCAACAAATTGAATGACTTAAAAATAACTTTGGAATGCTTAAAAAGTCATTTAAATAGGGGGAGGGGTGAACGTAATGAATCTAAAAACTGTCCCCCCTATCTTGCCCAGAGGTCTGAGTGAGCAAGGGAGAGTCCACTAGTCCAGTCAGTGCTTTTGCCTATTGTCTAGTGATGGTTCTAGTGACCTCCAGCTGACCTGAAGGACAAATGATGCTCTTCCCCTGTGTGACACACACACACACTGCAGTGACCCAGAGCGGGAGAGACCAGCTGGTCAGCAGTTAGCCTGTCCGCCCCTGCTCTGATCTACTACACCATCTCGACTTACACCCATATTAGTTGGTCGGCAGTGTTTCCATGTAGATGTCAGCGCTAGTGTTGTTGTGTTTCCATGTAGATGTCAGCGCTAGTGTTGTGTATCCATCAGGAATGTGACAAGGCTTGGGGCGAGCACAATCAACAACTGCACATGCTAAATATGTGTATTTGACCAATAAAATTTGATTTCAAGACAGTTGCATTGTGAGAAAGTGCTTAAGTTCACAGTTAGCCCTTGTTATATAAACATTTTTGTCATTTAGCAGACACTCTTATCCAAAGCGACTTACAGGAGCAATTAGGGTTACGTGCCTTGCTCAAGGGCACAGACTGATTTTTCACCTAGTCTGCTCAGGGATTTCAAACCAGCAACATTTTGGTTACTGGCCCAACACTCTTAACCGCTAGGCTACCTGCCATGCCAGCTGAACAGTAACCAGGGCCCGAGTTCGGCCCCAAGTCAGAGCAGATCCGCCAGAGCCATGGCCCAGTGAGACACGTGTGCTGGTCCACATAGATGTAAACAGAAAGGTCTGAGTCTTTTGGGTAAAACACAATAGGGTAAATCTTCAATTTAAAAAAAAACTCAGCATACAGGCAGCATGTCACCTGTCCCCCATGTACCGTCTTACACACAGCAAGGGCTGGTTTCTCTAGACTCTACCAACTACAGTGCAACCACACTGGTAGTCTAACGCAAACACATCTTTTCAGAAACACAATAAGAAGTAATTTGTTTCTTACTTTGTCGCTGGTTCGGTTGTAGTGGAACTTGTCCTTCATGTCCTCCAACAGCTGTTTGAGCTGCGGCACCTCTGCCGTTCCCAGGTACTTCCTCCCCAGCTGTAGGTAGCACGGCCATTTGGCAGAGTCAAAGCCCCAGTGACAGGTCCTCTTGTCCGGCGACTTGTGAGAGTGCATCACAAACTTCTGCGGAGAGAAGAGCAGCTGGCATTCCACGCACTGAATACAGGGCGACTCGGGCTTGGCGTAGAATTGGGGAACGAACAGACCCTGGCATTTCCCCAGACACTGGTGCTCCACCTGGAAGCTGGCCTCCGTCTCCTTGAGGAGCCCCTGGCCGGGTAGTTTGGTGATGGGCTCGGAGGGGAGGACAGCCCCCGGGCGGAGCAGGGCGTTACAGAGGCGTTGGGCGTCAGTTAAGGTGATGAGGCCGCAGGAAGGAGCATTGAAGGGTAAAATACCCAGCACCTTGAGTATGTGGAGCTGTTCCCCATCGCAGCGCGAGCAGTACACATAGAGCTCGTCGCACACCGCATTGATCTGCTGCAAGGAGAAGTGGCGGAGAACCGAGTTGAGCACCTGGGGGAGGCAGAGGCGCATCTCCCCGCCGACGGCGAAGCACGAGATGGATTCCCCCTCGAGAACGGAGTGGCTGAGCTCCGTGGAGCTGTCACTGGGCACCAGCAGGGGTATACCTCCCAGCACTGGAGGGGAGGGTAGAGGTGCCATGCCAGGGTAGGAACCAGGGCCGGGGGAGGAAGATGCTTCGTGGCCGGAGCGGGCTGAGAAGGCTGCTGGGCCCCCCAGAGAGCGCGCGCTGCTGAGAGTGAAGGCTGCCAGCGTGTGTTTCAGCCCGGGGCTCAGGTCTAAAGCTTTCGCTCCACATACCTGGAGCTCCCCCCTACTGTCCATCTCTATTGATCTAGTCATGCCTGGCTCCACCTCCGGGTCCTGGGTCTGCTCCTCCCCAGCCTCCCTCTTTACCTTGGGGGTCCAGGACAGGGGGGGCAGAGAGTCCAGGCTGCGGCGCTTCAGGTTCATCTCAGCAATCAGCCTCTTCTTGATGGGCACGTCTTCTATTTTCTCACGGTACAGCTGCTTCATGTTGCCTTTGAACGAGGTCAGGTCTTTGAATGGGGTTTTCAGACTGGTCTGAGTACTGGCCATGTTAGAGTTAGAGCTACAGATGAGTCTTTCCACTACCACCTTCACTTGGATCTATTAGTCCCCCGTTGAGTAGTCTGTGGGTTTTGTTAATATCTTTTCAAATGTTCCAGATCTTCTGGTGTTCAGAAAGGTACATGGTGGAGACTGCAGTGTTTCTGTTCAGATTGTTGCGTCTAAGTCTCTTTCTGCTTCCTGTAGGGGATGGGAAAGGTTCAGGCGTTAACACAAACCAAGAGAGGAAACGAAGGGGGGAAAAGGAAGGCACTATAATTAAGACTCCAGCCACGCAAGTCATAGACAGCTTCTCGGACTGTCTGCATTGACCCTTTTTGCACTAACTCTTGACTCATCACATGAGCTGCTACTACTGTTTATTATCTATCCTGTTGCCTTGTCACTTTACCTCTACCTATATGTACATATCTACCTCAATTACCTCGTACCCTTGCACTGTTTGAGGGTTAAGAGGCTCATGGACCCATTGGGGGCCAAATGTCAATTAGCATACCCATACCTCACCACCCAAACATGTCCCCATTCAGCCCTTGTCATTGAACCCCATGGGGCAATTCACATTCCATGTTCTTACCCAACAGCAGTAAAAAAATGAATCACCATTCCATTGCCAACAGAAAGTGCTAGTTTTGTCAAGTTACACCAACCAGGTGGCAAGACAACAAACAACTTTAATATAGCAAGTCTCTCTGGCACTCTCTAGGTCACTAAAAACTGTCACAAAAAGTTCACACCTGGTACAGCCCAGTAACAATTTTCCCTGTTAAATTACCCAGCCATTTAAACACGTTTTTTTTTTTTTAAAGAAAACTCAGTTATTATCGTAGCCCTCATTTACTGGCTTTTTATGCGATTTAAACTTGAGCTTGTCCGAGGTGTCAGACTGGAGGACTGTTGCTGTCAACTGGAGCACGGAGGTTGCTGACCGAAAATTCTGGGGCGGGGCTTTAGTGAAGGGTCAAATGTTACTGAAACGCAGTGTGACATTCAATGGATGTTGAACATGGTATTTTCCCTACACCGCACAATCTAGCTGCATTTAAAGCGCATAACTCCGACTATAATTAACGGTGTATACCTAAACGACCGTTTTATTAACAGTAAATACAGTACACTGTTAACTACTGTAATCCAACATTAGGAAAATATATCTACAGCATTTCAGTGGAAACCCTCAACACTTGGCGACAACATGACAAGCAGCCTCCCATATAACTAGCTACAATCACATTGAGCGCTTGTGTGACCAATATCATCCATTTAAAACAATTTTCTGTCAAAGACAAAACATATAGGGCAAAAATATATAAATACTGCATTTAGGCAGTCCAAGGTCTTTAACAGCGCATATTCAGCAGCCGTGTGCGGACGACAGTACAGCATTCTACCAGCAGCACCACTGACATCCATCCATGCAGTAAGTACAGATCTTTCCACCAAAGGAAGCAACTATCGGGGTACAAAACGCTGGGCTGCAGACCAGGTGGTCGTAGTGATTGTAAAAATCCCATTCCCTAGTATGGCTCCGTGTCATAATTAAAATGTAATAATACCGAATGCTTCACCAATGCAATGGAGGAGAATAGGTTCAAGGCGAGCTTCACCACCATTCATTCACGCGTAGACTTCCAACCAAAACGGAAATGTTTCCACGCAACACAAATAATATAGTTGTATAGTTATTTTTTTGGACAGGGTTGTTACTATTAAATATTCAAAACACGTCAATTTTCTCTTTAAATAAAAAATAAAAATGGACGTTGAGATTCGAGGGTCCCTTACCCTGTTTTCCATCTCGCACAGTAACTACCCCCTTCGGAGCTAGCAAGGACAAGGCGCACAGCTCCATTCATTCCTTTCCCTTCCCAAGTCTCTCTCTCCCCCTCGTCTACAAGCTGTACTTCCCCTGCTCTGGCTCGCCACGGTCATGGCACTGGTATGCAGACAGCCCTGATAATGACATTCACTGGCCAGGCTGCTGTCTGCTACGAGACGGTGTAACACCGACCTACTATTAATTACCGACTAACGTTAACGTCGTTAGCTAGCTGGACGTAGAACAACATTCCGGGCTTTGCTAACGTTAGCAGCAAATTTAGCCAACACGTCTGAATACAGAAAATGTGATAGCAAGGTAAAGCCAAGGCTGTGGTGTATTTTACACCAACGAACCACGACAAATAAGTCTTTCGGAATATAAAAACGGATAAAATGAAGAATATTGTTGGTTAATTAAAATGTTGGGGGGGGGGGTTTAATTACCCCAACATATGAGGACTGCGTAAGAGAAAACACAAAACCACGTCGATAACTCGAATTAACATTCTTTTCGTTCAACTTTAACTACAAAAATGTATATTGAAGCTAGTTGGGCAAACGGGGATTGAAGTTATCTTAGCATAGCCACTGACTACATACCCAACCGCAACGCTGTGGGTAGCTAACCTAGGCTAGCTAACCTTTACTAGCGACCGCTTGTTAAAGCCTCAAATCATGGCTCCATTTCGGGAAAAAATAAATAATCAAAAATGAAAACGTGATAAATTACATATTTACATCAAGCGAATAACAACGTACAGAAACCCGTTTGAAGGAGAAAAAAAAAAAAAGAAAAAAGACTTGCCTGAATGAGGTGGTTTCGGCTCCTGTTCATTCGGTTCTACCGACCATCAACAAGCTACGGCTAGAAACCACTACTGCTGGAGCCCTACCGCGTCACTACCTAACGACGATGAGACGTCACCCAGACTCGAATTGGGCATTTCACGGAAACTGTGCGGGGGTGTCTGTCCGTCTGTCTCGCTGTCTGTCTCGCAGTCTGTCCGTCTGTCTCGCTGTCTGTCTCGCAGTCTGTCCGTCTGTCTCGCAGTCAGTCTGTCTGTCTGTCTCGCAGTCTGTCCGTCTGCCTGTCTCGCAGTCTGTCTGTCTGTCTGTTTGTCTCGCAGTCAGTCTGTCTGTCTGTCTCGCAGTCTGTCTTGGTTTGTGTAGCACATCTGCACTACTGACTGAGAGAGAGAGAGAGAGCCTCCCCAACCATATAACCCGTCCATATAACGATTTGTTTAGATTCCCATTCGTTCTGTTCTTGATGTCCTTGAGTCTAGTATATTTAGGATACATATTAACCAAGGTATATACTCTGTAAATGGCCCACTATTAAGAATATGTTTTATTTAAAACAATTATCAACATACACAGGCATATCTATACTATATCATATTTTATTTATAATATATCTATTTGGTTCATATTGTTTGGTTTATTTGTTCTTTTTTAACACTTTGTTGATATTTTTCCCAGTAACATCATGTCCTGGGGTGACATTAGTTTGGCAGTTGATCACACCAAACAGCACAATGAATTTGGGCTTTCAGTCAAGTTTGTAAACGTACGAAAGAAACATACGAAAGGTTGTTTGAGGATAAGAGATAAAATACAACATATCAAATCCATTTACCAAGCTGAGATCATTTTGGGACTTTGTAGGTGGTGCCCCCCCCCCCCACAAAAAAACTCTCCCCATTCTATTTAAAATGTTACACTTACAGTATCTATTCAGAATGCATTTCCCCAGCAAAATGAAGAAAGCAAGGGAAATTATGTTTACCTGCAATGTCAATAAGTCATACCTTAGACCTGGCGCCAGTTAAAAGTCATAGCTGTGTGATTCACTAGCTGGTGCCTGTGATGAGAGTGGAGTGTAAAAGAGTTGGATTGCTCACTGTGTTAATGAATGTGGAGTTTGGCTGAAATGTGTGACTTGTCTGGATTGACTGGACTCAGAGGCGTCAGGCCCGTTGAAACTGAGAGGGCAGTACACAGCGCCCTTATTTTGTAATACATTTGTACATTAAATATATACAATATATTGTACACACAATTCATAAAAAAATATAATAGATATGTGGAATCATCAGTGCCCCCTCAAAAAAAGCATGTAGGGCTGCACGTGGCCTCTGCTCTGACTGGGCTGATAATAAGATGTGCGGCCCAAATGGCAACCTATTTCCGGCCGACAGAGTCCACTATTTTAACTAAAGCCCTATGGGCCCTGGTCAAAAGTAGGGCCCTGGTCAAAAGTAGTGCACTATATATAGGGAAATGTAAAAAATAAAATAATAACAAATAGAGTGCCATTTAGGACGCACCTATTAATGATTTACGCCTGTGACTGGGTTGCTGCTGGCTGGGGCTTCCTCAGACTCTGTCCTGTATCATGGATGAGTCATTGGCTCTTTTTTATTTTTTTATATGATATGTGGAAAGGGATAGGCTATGGTGCTCTGGTTTCAGCTCTATCTACTGTCCACACACTGACTACTACACCACTAACATGTTTAAAGCCCTACCCCCTCCCTGAGAACAAGAAGGGCTAGGGCAGTTTTCCTATAGGCTATATGTAAATGTCTAATATTTCATATTAGACTCACATTATATACACTAGGCCAGGGGCGGGCAAACCTTTTTGCTCAAGGGCCACACCGAGAGTTTTGAAATTCAATGGAGGGTTGTTTTGGTATGATTTGTTTGTCAAAATCTATTTGCGGGCCAGAGAAATTGCAGTTATTTCGAAATATATAAATCCATTATCATTTCACATACTTTCTATCTCGCTTTAGACTTTTAAGTGTGTGTTTATTTTTACCCAAATTAATCATCACCCCTCCCAAAATATATTTTTTGTATTTTACTCAAACCTCCCATCGAATCTGGCCCACAGGCCGCAGTTTACCAATCCCTGCACTAGGCAATCCCTCTCTTCAATAGAAAGATTGGCAGTACAAATAGAAAATGGAATCCGCAGTAGGGGGAAACAGCGCCACTGGCCACCCCACCACGTTATTGTTTTTGTTGCAGAGCTGAGGAGCAGGAAAACTACAATTGCAGTACATATTGTGCTCTTCTACCGCAGGTGCGATGATGTCTGTGGGGGAAAAATACAGTGTTGGTTGTTTACAGTAACATCTTTGTAGTTGTAATATCGCGAGCCTTAGAGGAGTTGCCAACAATGGGATGTTCTGTTTTTCAGGCATACAGATATTTCCAACCTAACTCCCTTTTCTTCTGAAAACCGGATATGGGAACTCCGCTCAGGCGTTTCTGTTATGCCTGAAATGTTAAGTTATAATATTGTAAACGGATGTGGCTGTTTCACCATTAATGATTCCAGTTTTAATATAAGTACAGTGCCTTGCAAAAGTATTCATCTCCCTTGGCGTTTTTCCTATTTTGTTGCATTACAACATGTAATTTAAATGGATTTTTATTTGGATTTCATGTAATGGACATACACAAAATAGTCCAAATTGGTGAAGTTAAATAAAAAAAAAAACGTAAAAAAAATAAAATAAATACAGAAAAGTGCTGCGTGCATATGTGTTCACCCCCTTTGATATGAAGCCCCTAAATACGATCTGGTGCAACCAATTACCTTCAGAAGTCACATTATTAGTTAAATAAATCCACCTGTGTGCAACCTAAGTGTCACATGATCTGTCACATGATCCCAGTATATATACACCTGTTCTGAAAGGGCATAATTTATATACACCCGTTTTCTTCTGTAATAGGGAATTATTTATCAATGGGTCAGAGACATGGTAGGAATTTGTCTATACAGTGAGCCTGAAATAGGATACTTGTTATATGGCCATTGGCCCAGTTGTACTGCAAGGACTTCTAATTGGTCAACCACAGGCTAGGGCTGGGTTATAAAACTAGATCCTGTCCCTTTGTTCTGGGGAGATAACTACAGGAGAGAACTACAGGAGAGAATCACTGAGGACAGGGGAGAATGACCATCTACCTCCCAGGATTATTTGTCCTCTTCAAATAAACCTATATTCCTCCCCATGATTTCATTTTGGGTTTGTGTTATTGAAGAATAACATCAACTGCTACCAAAAGGAAATGTCAAAAGTTGACTCTAAGGCAGATAGAGCTACTTAAATTATGTTGTAAGGTCTTTGATTGTTTAAAAATGCCATTCATTTAAACCTCAATTTCTTTTATGGTCAGTTATAAAAACATTTACATTTTCATCTGATATTTTTGTCCTAGCAATTAAATATTTCTCTGTGATTTGTACATGTCCTCACAGCTTTTCTCCCAAATTAAACCCAACTGCCCCCCAGCTGAGAGAGGTTGCATCCCAAATGGCACCCTATTCCATACATAGTGCACTACTTTTCACCAAAGCCCTTTGGGCCCTGGTCAAAAGTAATGTACTGTATAGGGAATAGGGTGCCATTTGGGATGCGACCAGAGCCTTGTCATGTAACTGTTAATCAGACGGTGGCTGTACACTGACAGGCTGTTCATTGAGAGGCTTATCGAGCTGCCTGCCTGGGACAGAGAGAGGACACGTCATGCTCTCTCACTGTCTGTCTGACGGTCTGACTCACACTGATGTCACTGCCTGACATGCGTGTGTGTGCAAGTACGTTTCTTTTGTGTGTCTGTGTGTGAGCGGCATGATAAAGGTTTGATAAACAACCCCAGCCAGCACCTCCAGGCTGGCTCTCCTACGACAGCGAGGTCAGCAGACGTATTGTGAGAGCGTGAAGCCGTAACTGTGTAACAGTGTACATTCTGTCTGAAACCCAAATGGCACACTATATCCTTCAGAGTGCATACATTTTGATCCAAAGCCCTATGGGCCCAGCCTGGTCAAAACTATAACACATTATACAGTATAGGGATCGATTTGGGACACACTCTCTCCTCCTATCCAGCCGCAGAGCACAAGCAGGGAGACATTGATTTCCCTGTAATAACGTCACAAGGTGTGCTGCTGCGATAAAACATGTATCTCATACGTACAATAAAATAGCCAATGCTGATTGTTCATTAGGTCCTGATAAACACAGAGCTGTTGGCTGAGGTGGTAGAGTATAGGCTCTGGGCAAAAGTAGTGCACTTAATAGGGAATAGGGTGCCATTTGGGACACAAACAGTTGTTGTGGCATGGTCAGGGGACTGGGAAAGGAAAAGAGTAGGAGAACAGAGTGGAGTTACTAGCTAGCACAATGATGAACCTCTCTGTTAGCCTTGGCTCTGTCTCAACTCTTATTGAGACTGACACTAAGTGTACCCTGGGGGAATAAGACCTCACAACACATTCTACCGCCATCTCTTGCTTTAGTCTATTAAAACCATTTTATTTATTAAAAGTCACACTTCAATAGAATATTGCAGGAAGAGGTCTAGGCATATAACAAGAAAAATCTGGATTAGTAATAAATACACAGTTGGGATTCTGACATATTGTGGGAAATGTTCAATACTTTCACAAATCGTTTGTGCCTTTGTTTTCTTGATTTCCTTCAAAGGGGAATGATATTTATTCCACTCTGGCCACAAAACCAGCACTAAACATAGAATGAAATCTATTCACATATTGTACAGGATATATTCCGGGTAGAATATGGATAAATCTTCTGTGTCTTTGGGGAAGCCGTCCAGACACTCTATATGACACCTATGACCCGATCCTTATTCTATTGCTGCCCAGCTGTCATAGACACATTCTCTATGAACCAATGAAATAAAATTACTAGATTAGACTCTATGATCAATCATAAATGAATGAACCCCATGTCTCCACCTCTGAACCCCAGTCCCTGTCTCCACCTCTAACCCCCAGCCCCTTTCTCCACCTCTGACCCCCAGTCCCTGTCTCCACGTCTGACCCCCAGTCCCTGTCTCCACCTCTGACCCCCAGTCCCTGTCTCCACCTCTGACCCCCAGTCCCTGTCTCCACCTCTAACCCCCATGTCGCTGTCTCCACCTCTGACCGCCATGTCCCTGTCTCCACCTCTGACCGCCATGTCCCTGTCACCTTGTTTTGGTATTTTATTTCGTACCAACTGACAGGTTATTGATCCTTGTGTGTTTTGAGAGAAAGAGGAAGACAGAAAATAGGTTTTCTGTGCAAGCTTGGTTGTATGATTCAACTTGAGTAGAAAAGGTAAGAATAGTGTGTTTACACTAAAGTGGCAATATTAACAATCATTTCAAACACAGTGGCTGATAAATTGAATGAATGACACTGGAGATGCCGTCACTATATCATTATAGTGACAGTAGTAAAACGCACTATTACCGAAACCAATCTGTACATAACAGTGCTCTGAATCTCACAGCGCTATGTGGTGTGGGGGATGTGACGACAATGACTCATCGTTGATTCATTGACAAAGACCAAGAAGGTTGTTCAATCACACACACTGATTCAACAGAGTCATAGAGTGCTATTAGCTGTGATGATAACAACGTTGCCTCCAAGACTGTGTTTAGTATGTAGTAGAATGTAGCATCTTGAAGTACATACACAGCGCATCACAAATCACACCCTATATGTAGTGCACTACTTTTGACCAGAGCCTTATGGTGCACTATATACGGAATAGTGCCATTTGGTACGCACATTAGCATGCACTGCAGCACCGAGAAGTACACTACACATTGCAGTGTGTGTTTAACAAAATGGGTCGTTGTGTTTTTCCTGCTGAGCAGAACAGTATGAGAGAGATTGTTTTATTGCTTAATTAAACCCCTCTAGGTACNGATGCTGCAGCGTTGCGCCTGAGAAGGCCAGAGTTTTAGAAGAACAGGATCGTGGGAAGAGACATGTATACCTTTATGTCCTTCACGGAGGAAGTTTGATTTACAGTACAGTACCCCCTGCGGTTTTACAATATATTTTTCACCCAGGCTTTTTAGATTTGGAGACAAGGGGTGTTGATGAAACCGTTGAGATATAATAACGAGACAGAGAGAGAAGGGTAGAAGAGAGAGAGGAGAGAGAAGAGGAGAGAAAGGGTAGAGGAGAGAGAATTGAGAGAGTGTAGAGGAGAGAGAAGGGTAGAGGAGAAAGTAGAGGAGAGCAGAGGTTCTCAAACTTCCTCGGGGACCCCCAGGCGTTCCATTTATTTGATGTATTCCAGATCTATCAAACCTGATTCAACTTGTCAACTGATCCTCAAGCCCTTGACTACTTAAATCAGGTAAACTAGTTCAGGGCCACAACACTATGAAATGGCTGGGGATCCCCGAGGAGGTTTAAGGACCACTGTGTTAGAGGGTTAAGAACGGCAGGTGAGCACAGAGGAGAGAGAAGAGACAGAGGAGGGCAGAGAGAGACAGAAGAGGAGACCGAGGAGGGCAGAGGAAAGAGAGGACAGCTCTCGTGGCAGTGACCTTTTACCCGTCTGGCAACGTCACAATCACATGACTAAAGGAGACAAGGTGCTGCTGCGACAGTGTGGATGAAGACTGAATCTAGAACTCTCTGTGTTTATCAAGCCTAATGAAACTGCTTTGTGACCTACCTCTGGTTCCCTTAAACATAACTGGTATCGGTAAAACAGACAGACACCTAGTCAGGCAGGCAGAGATGGACAGGACAAACAGTTAGATGAACAGACAGACAGACACAGCGAGCCAGCCAGATGGACATAGACACACACTGACAGACAGATGAACAGAGAGACAGAGACAGCATGAGACAAACAGCAACAGACAGACAGGGAGGGAAATAAAATGTTTATTTGGTGAAATCTGTGTTTTTACATCCTGTTATGCATTCAGTAGGCTCATCATCTTCATCAAAGTGTTTAACAGTTTTCACACAATAACAATATCACCAATCAATGTAGCGATCAATCATTAGAGTAACAGCACATTTGATTTTAAAAAAAAAGTATCAAAAAAATACATTGCAATATAAAGTAACATGATAAAAATTCTGAAGTGTGTTTGTTCCTCCAATCAGCACTTGGCACCACTATAAAACACTTTGGTGGCATCCCAATTGTCACACTAAATGGCACCCTATTCCCCATTTAGTGCACTTATTTTTTCACCAGGGCCCATAGAGCTCTGGTCTAAAGTAGTGCACTATATAGGGCATAGGGTGCCATTTGAGACTGAACCAATGTTTTTTTTTACTTCTCTATTCAGAACTTGGAATATAAATTGTAGCTGTTAAATGCTTTGATAGTGTTTCTTATTAGATTTGATGAAAATCTCTTTCAAGAGCTTCATCTCTAGTGTCAGAAGTGGTCCAGGAAATATGGACGGTCCGACTCCATCCTTATCATTCATATTCAAACTGATTCACAGACATGGACTAGAGAAACTGTAGAAATATTTTTTACATTGTGAAAACGGATATATAACAAAAGAGTTTCAGAAAGGCATTCTATTTTAAAAATGAACAGAGGAAAAAACAATATTCGTATATCTATTTTTCTGGCTAATATTACGACATGACATTTTCCTGCTGTGTGTATACTGTACCGCTGTACACGACAAGACATATTTAACATATTTTCTTTCTCCTTTAAAAAAATATTGTTTTGGTTCTTTGTGAACGATAGATTGCATAAACTACTAGGTCGTGTCCCAAATGGCAGAGTGACTTTCGTTCAAAAATGCACCCCATTCCCTAGTGCACTACACGTAGGGTATAAGGTGCCATTTGCGACGCAAACACACTATGTGAGATTGGTTTGGCAAGTTAGCGTCTCTTGTCTGAGAGCCCCGGCAGCTCTCCCCCTCTCTCTATCCAACAGCAGGACACTCTTTGATGATGTCATCGCCGGGTTGTCTGGTAACCATGCAGAGCTAACTAGTGACAGCATTGGACTAGTAACCGAAAGGTTGCAAGATCGAATCCCCAAGATGACAAGGTAAAAATCTGTCATTCTGCCCCTGAACAAGGCAGTTAACCCACTGTTCCTAGGCCGTCATTGTAAATAATAATTTGTTCTTAACTGACTTGCCTAGTTAAGTAAAGGTAAAATAAAAATAATAAAATAGTGCACTAGTTTTGACCAGGGCCCATAGGGCTATGACCAAAAGTAGTGCACTAGATAGGGCATAGTGTGCCATTTGGGACATATCCCTAGTGGTCCAGCCCACTCGTATCCTAGTCCTCTCGTCACAGTAAACTCTTCCATTCACAGTGTGGTTGTATCCATAACAGCACCCTAACTCTAAATATTGCAGTGTTATTGTAGAGTACCTTTGTTGCACACTTTATATGGTATAGGATGCCATTTGAGATTTGCCAGTATTTATGTTAGTTAGTGTTATTTGGCTGCTGAGATTGCAATCGCTTTAACCTGGAACAGTCTCTGTCCTGGAAGTTGCCACGAAGACTACAGTAAACGTAAACAATAGTGAGCCAACCTGTGGTTATGACGGTAGAACAGGTTTGACGATGGCGTAACACTTTGGGACATTGACCAGCGTACATAGACTGCCATTTCGCACAATAAAATGAGAAAAATATATAGATTGGTGTGTTTGTTTTTAAATGCTGTTGTCTTGTTCTTCTTCCGTCCTCTACAAACATGGTGCTGCCTCAACGCTCATCATGATACATGTAGTGAACATGAAACAGTTTTCAACTATGTCCCCTGGTGATCTGGCTTGGGGTTAAAAGGCCTTGGCTAAACATCATTCTTATTATGTACAAATAAAATATGCATTAACCACCTCCCAGCTGGGAAGAAGAGAGGAGGGTTAGTTTGTTCTCTGTGGACCGTCTGTGTCCCTCTTTTCCTCCCCCGTCCCTTTGTGTCCAGTAACCTAGGTAACCAACCACCTCCAAGCCTCATTGGCTACTGAGAGCAGGCTCTCTGCTGACCAACGAGGTGGCGTGCTGCGTCCACTCCCACACACACACCTAGTTCACACACACTCCTCGGCCGACATCAGTAGAGGGTTGATGTACTCAAATCCTTCGAACTCTGACTGGTCGATCTTCTTCACCGCGTCACTGGAATACAGGAAAGGAACAGAGGTTAAGGAGGTCCAAGGACGGTACTGATCAGGAAGTCATTCACAAGGTCTAGTAACCTCCATCATAGGCCGCCTCTGTTTTGAAACCATAGGATTCAGTATTCCATTCAGCAAGAGGTTTTTAGGACTCATTGTATTATTTAGAAACATGTGGGATAGATCTCTGTCTGTAAGAGAACTGCACTCTCTCTTATTTATTTACAAAGCAGTCTGGCCGAAACTTCCACAGTACATCACTTCATTGATTCATTTTAGACGAACAAATGACCAAACTCGTTCTTAGGGATGGATAACTCTGGAGATCCCGTTGGTTTCCACAGCATTAGGGAAATCTGCTTTTAGTTTTTCCTGCCCTTTATGTGTGGAACAATACACAAGATTCATTTCAGACATTTAAAATGATTGACTGGAGACTTACGTAAACGAATGCGATTGCTTTTCTTAAATATGTTTAATGTGTATTATGCATTTTATTATAGTGGGTTGTATTTATGTATTGGGTATTATTTGTAAATGTAAAAGAGTGACTCCCTGTTTAAATAAAGATTAATCAAATAAATAAAACGAATTCATGAAGACAGACAGACAGACAGACAGACAGACAGACAGACAGACAGACAGACAGACAGACAGAGTCTGACCAGCCAGCCATTAGGACACTTACTCGTCATCAGGCGTGAGCTGGATGGGCTCGTTGGTGAACTGGGTGTCGAAGCTGTCCAGTCCAAACTCTCCTGAGATGTTGGGTTTGAACGGAGGAGCCACCTGCTTCTGTTCCATCTGAAACAACACAAGGCAATGGGGTCAGAGGGCGGGCGGGCACACACAGCTTGATACTCTTGGTTTAAAATAATGTACATGAAGTTATTTAGCAAAATGCTTTTATCCAAAGCTACTTACAGCCAACTGTATACTGCAGGCACCATGTTTCAACCAACCAGCCATATTTACAAACAAGACTTCAAATGGGGTTCAGTGTATGAAACAGAGGTCAGTGTATGAAACTGTCTAACAAAAATGATTTTACCAAAAGCCAAATCTCCCTGTTAATCAAATCAAATCAAATTTATTTATAAAGCCCCCCTTACATCAGCTGATGTCACAGAGTGCTGTACAGAAACCCAGCCTAAAACCCCACTCTGTTACTCTCTGAAACGATATCAGTGACTGTGCTGTGGCTTAGTGAAAACTCCACTGTAAACTCAGAGGCCAGACAGACAGCCTGCAGTGTGTTGACCCAGTACTGCCCCCCCCCGCAGGTAGACTAGAGTACTGCATGGGCAGGCTGCCACCTGTTGTTTATGAGGTGAGACTGAGTGGAGGGGGAGGCAGCCCAGCAGTGTAACCTGATCCTTCCAGACAGAGAGCTAGCCAGCCAGTCAGGACAGCAGCAGTCCAGACCAAACAGGGAAAAGAGGTCAGGCTGCTCCTGAGCTGGTCTGGGACTGGATGCATGTCTGGAGGCCGGCCTGTTTGTTTAGCTGGCAGGTGGGGTGGGACTGGAGAGATTGCCCTGGGAGTGTGTCTGGCCCATTACCATGGTTGGAGTCAATTCCTTTTCAATTCAGGAAGTAAACTGAAATTCCAATTCAATTTTTTCCAGAATATTGAAAATCTGAATTGACTGTACTGAAATAGAATTGACCCCAACCCCCGGTGTCTGGTGTTTTTTATTTATTTCTGCAACAGGGAAAACAACATGGAGGTTAGCCTTGTTACTGCTTATTGGTGGTGAACCTCTAAGTACAACATAACCACTGTGACCTAATCACTTAGTCCAGGAATAGGCTTAATACGAGTCTGAGAAACCTGCCCTTAAGAGAACCGATGCATCCCATTGGCCTGTCTTGTTCCCTGGTGGGAAAGGAGACAGTCTGGGCTTGTCTAAGGTGATGACCCTCAACTATGTGGAAACAGTATGGGAGTTGATTTGTCTCACTGTCCGTCGTTCACAGTGTTGAAGTTAATTATCATTGGTGAGAATTCTGCTACTTTGTTGGAATGGAAAACAATGATTCACCGTCTCTGTCGGGTCATGGTGCTCTAACCCACATCAACACCAGAGAACACTGATAGAACACAGAAAAGACAGACAGAGAAAGATAGACGTGAGAAAGAAGACACGATGACTCACAAGGTCCCAGTCTACGTTTCGGAAAAAGGGATGACCCATGATGTCAGCGAAGCCGGTCTGGGGGTGACAGCCTAGCCTCTCCTTGGGTTCCTGGGAGAGAAATAGAAGAGAGGGAGGGAGAAGTGGAAGAGAGGGAGAGCGACAAGGAAAGAGAAGGGTGTGTGAGAAAATTACAACATATACAACGAGAGACAGGAGAGAGGGAGAAAGGGAGCAAGGGAGGGATGGCGAACGAAGGAGGGGGGAAACGGAGGGAGAGGAGGCGGGAGGGACGGAGGGAGAGGAGGCGGGAGTGAAGGAGGGAGAGCAGAGGGCAGTGTAACATGACCTTGTTAGGATTGATCTGCGTGCATGCGATCTGCGTGCGTGCGTGATCTGCGTGCGCGCGCGTGTGTGTGTGTGTGTGCGGTAGTTACCTTGTTGAGGAAGCCCTTGAGGACGCTGGCAGCTTTGACTGACAACGACCGAGGAATCCTGATCTGTTTTTCCAATATTACTACAGAGAGAGATTAGATTAGATTTTGAGAGTGCTTTTACAATAGTGACAGAGGGGATATAGAGAGAGGTTGTGAAAAAGACCTTATTGAAACCTATATGCTGACACTGTGGACATGTGTCAGGCACTGCAGCATTACCACTATCCCAGCCAGCCCTCAAGAACATTCACATTTTGACTAGAGGTGCACAGTAGGGTTGTCAGTATACAGATATTCATACCGTCTCTCTCATCCCGGGATTTACTGTATTACCATCTTAGTACACAAAAATAAAAAAAATAAGACCATTGGCCGTCTATTACCAGAATGCTAACAAAATTAGCACAAGTAATAGCACATTTCAATGGATGCTGCTAGCTAAATATGCTAACGAGCTCAAACGAAAAAATAAACAAATTCCAAAGACAGGCAATCCCGCTCATAAAGCTCCACATATATTAGGAACGAGAGACATATCATGCAAATGAACATAGTTGAGACGCATGCATGTCTGAAGGAGGAATAGTACAGTGTGCACCCCGTGTCTGTGTGGAGTCTGGTGTCGCTAGGGCAACAGGCCCGCTTGCTCTGCTCAGAGAAGACTGAGGAGGAGCCGACAGGAGACCAAGCTGTACAGATAACTCATCCCAAGAGAGCTGTTGACTTCTCAAACACGGCAGACAGCAAACACAATATGATACCCTTATTAATTCAGCCACTTACTTAGATAACTAGCAAGTTAAACTTAGGAGTGGCGTTAAAACAGAATAACGTTTTTTTTCACTCAGGGGAATCAATGATCTTTGTAACGCAGATGTAAAATGCTTCTTATTGTGATTTCTGTTCGTCATCAAACTCATTTTGTGCTTCAGTTACACTTCTCCACTCGGATGACAATTCACAAAGGGATATTCAATGTAAAGACAGCGCTCTGACTGACATGTAGCCAGCCTACTTCTCTCAGTGTAGCCAGCCTACTTCTCTGTGTAGCCAGCCTACTTCTCTGTGTAGCCAGCCTACTTCTCTCAGTGTAGCCAGCCTACTTCTCTCAGTGTAGCCAGCCTACTTCTCTCAGTGTAGCCAGCCTACTTCTCTCAGTGTAGCCAGCCTACTTCTCTCCGGTAAAATGCTAGATTAACTTTAAACAAAACATTAGGAAATGTAGCTGGTTACATTTGTTCTGTGATAAACATTAGAAATATGACGACCAAAAATATTTTTTCATTGTAAGATAATTTACTTACAGCCAGATAGTGTTGGACTTCTGTTGTCATTGATGAGAATGAAGCTATTTTCTGCTAAATATGTTGCACAAATGTATTTTCTGTGAAGGGAAACTATAGTTTCAGTCCCTGAGCACTCGAGCCAAAACGCAACCCGTCACTACACAGCTGGACTCACCTCATTATAAAACACAACCCGTCACTACACAGCTGAACGGCTCCCACTTTCTCCTGTTGTGCCGTTTACAAACAAACACGTGACTGGCTCAACTGTTCTGGGGAACTACGGTAAGCTTCATAATGGAAAATTATGTGACAGGTAAAATGAAGAACGCAATTTGCTTTATCTCCTAACATGTTGCACAAGTTCACTGCAGGTATTTACTGAAAGAAGTAGCTACAAATATTTTTTAAAGTATTAAAAAACTTCAAAGAAATTGTTTCAACGGTATTGAAAAACCATCCCGTGACTATTTCCAAATCCCCCGGTATACGGTTTGTACCGTTTACCGCCCAAGCCTAGACGCACAGATAGAATTCTTTGCTGACTGATGAGAGTACCACGTACTTTCTCCTGAGGATCGGCCAATTCCTGAGTAACAATGTGAGTACTTTCCATAACATGAACTTTGACCCTGTCCTAACAGCATTACCTTGGAATAGGTAGTCTTCTGTGTTCTGGTCTGGGTTGTCGGTGCTTCCTACAATGTCGAAGGGTGACCGTCCAGCCATCATCTCAAACATCAGCACCCCCAGAGCCCACCAGTCCACGCTGAAACCATAGTCCTCTCCTCTCAGTATCTCAGGGGCGATGTAGTTGGGGGTCCCACAGAACGTACTGGTGGTGTCCCCTGGCCTCAAGCCCTCCTACACAGCACAGGAAGCACACACACATCTCACAACGTTCTAGGTCCCGTTCGGCTCAGTTGGTAGATCATGCCGCTTGCAATACCAGGGGTGTGGGTTCGATTCCCACGGTGGACCAGTATGAAAATGGATGCACTCACTACTGTAAGTCGTTCTGGATAAGAGCGTCTGCTAAATTACTCAAATGTAACACACACACAAGCTTAAGATGTACAGGGACAACTGCAACCGCACACACACACACACACACACACACACGCCAGCACACAAAAAGTAGACAGACAGACAGAAACGGACACACTTCGACACCCACCTTGCACATGCCGTAGTCAGTGAGTTTGATGTGTCCCTCAGACTCTAGCAGCACGTTGTCCAGTTTGAGGTCTCTGTAGATGATGCCTCTCTCATGGAGGTAGTTCAACGCCAAGCTGATCTCTGCTGAGTAAAACCTGACACACACAGAGAGATGGTGAAGAACTAGTCAGACTCAACACACAAACACACACACACCACAATCTTACAGCTACGCAGCTAATCACCAAGCCCTTGTAATTTTTAGTACAAAACGGAACATTTTGCAACAAAAAAGCAACTTTATTGGCATTGGACAAATAGCTCCCACCCCGTTTGCGTCCGTTTAAGAAACGTTTTGCAACAGAATTGGCATAATGAATACGCCCCCAGGTGTGCTAGAGCTGGTGGCCTGCCCCAAAGGTTCTAGGTTTGAAAATGTGGGAATTTTATGTCTGGCAACGTGAGCCTACTGGGGGAGAACATAAATGTGTAGTCCTGGGTGTTTCAGAGGAACGGACATAGCATACCCCTCAAATTCAAATCTGGACCTCGAAGCCAGTTCCACTGCGTTAATGGTATAATTTGTTTCCCTGTAATCAGGGACTGATTTATACCTGGGACACCAGGTGGGTGCAATTAATGATCAGGTAGAACAGAAATGCAGCAGCACTACAGACCTCGTAGGGGAAGATTGAAACATTCCAGGTGTAGCCATGACATCACTGCTCTCACCTGGCGTGTTCCTCTGGTATTTTCCTCTGTCTCTGCATGTGGAACATCAGGTCTCCTCCGTTCACATACTCTATGATAAAGAACAGTCTGCTCTCAGTCTGGAAACAAGAGTGTAGCCCCACCAGGAAGGGGTGGTTGGACGCCTGCTCAAACACGTGCTTCTCTGTCTGGACCCAGTCAATGTCCTACAACACACACACACACACCCCATTTGGAAATAAAGTCAAACACAAAAAAAGAAAAAAGTTTAGAAGAAATGACCAGCCGCCCATCTGGTAGAGGACAGATTGGCAGACCGACTGACAGGAAGACAGGCAAACAGACTGACAGGCAGAGACAGACGGGATGCAGAATGAGACAGTGGATGTTAGGAGTGAGAATGGCTGAACACACAGTGAATGGTGTTGACAGACGGCTCCCATCTGATGAGGGCTGCAGAATAAGAGATTAGTGATTTCTGGCATTCTAAGCACAGTGAGTGGAAGCCCTAATGATGTGAAGAGACTGACGATGTGGGAACACAGTGAATAGTTACAGATCTCTATTGATGGACAGATAACAGGTTTGAACAGAGAGAACTTTCAGACAGACAGACAGACAGAGAGAGAGGAGAAATGGCACAGATGATTGATCAGGTAGCACCTGTCAAAGTGTCAATCATGTGTGTGTGGGTTTACACGTATCAGTGTGTGTGCGCGTGTGTTTACATGTACCAGTGTGTATGTGTGTGTGTGTATGCATATCAGTGTGTTTGTGTGTTTACATGTACAAGTGTGTGTGTGTGTTTACATGTACCAGTGTGTGTGTGTTTACGGATATCAGTGTGTGTGTGTTTAGTACCTCGTCGTCGTTGACCAGCTCCTTCTTAACCACCTTCATGGCGTAGATCCTCTCTGTCTTCTTGAGTCGGACCAGCAGGACCTTAGCATAGCTGCCCCGGCCAATCACACTCAGCAGATCAAAGTCCACCAGACCCAGACTGGAAGCGGACTTCCCTGTGTCTCTGCTGCAGCGCGCCTACAGGACGGACAGACAGAGAGCCAGAGTTAAACATGAGACAGACAGATAAACAGACGTGAGAGACAGACAGACAAGAGGACGAGACAGATAAAGACCGACAGACATTTGGCAACAAACACACCTCTTTCTCTTCTCCATCGGAGTTCAGACTCTCATTGGAGTCTTTGTTCTGAGGACCTGAGTAGAGAGAACGAGAGAGTGATACAGAAGGGTTCCTCCTAGACACTAGTGTGATACAGAAGGGTTCCTCCTAGACACTAGAGAGTGATACAGAAGGGTTCCTCCTAGACACTAGTGTGATACAGAAGGGTTCCTCCTAGACACTAGTGTGATACAGAAGGGTTCCTCCTAGACACTAGAGTGATACAGAAGGGTTCCTCCTAGACACTAGAGAGTGATACAGAAGGGT
>QNTS01002490.1:0-11700 GCA_003317085.1 Hucho hucho
AGCTAACACCAGACACAGATGAAGACCTAGCTAGACAGTAACTAGCTAACACCAGACACAGATGAAGACCTAGCTAGACAGTAACTAGCTAACACCAGACACAGACGAAGACCTAGCTAGACAGTAACTAGCTAACACCAGACACAGATGAAGACCTAGCTAGACAGTAACTAGCTAACACCAGACACAGATTCAAGGGTAAACATATAAGTATATTTGCCATAGGTGAATAGGTTAAACGTTTAATTATATTTGCTGACACCCAAAAGTCACATTTTGGCACAAGTAGAGTAGCTATCTAGCTATATCAACCACGCCCCTCTGCAAACACGCCTTCTCTGATGTTAGTTACAAGGCGGTACTTATTTAAATCAGTTAAGAGAATATCACGTTACCATTGGTGTATTAAAATTACAGTTAAAGTGATGTCACTTTGTGCCCTTAATATTTCATCCAAGTGTTTGACATGGGGGAGGGGACCAGTAACTTTATGATCAAACTGTATCAATGTAGAAGCAACAGTCATTTTTCATACTTTGATCTGGTTTCCTTCAAATATCCTCCAATTTTATGAAAAACAATATGCAAAATATAGCATTACGCTCAGCAGTGCGTTAATTCAACACTGTTCAGTGTCTATACGGGTCCACACTTTCAGTGTTAATTTAACACTGGGGAATATGCTGTGTGGTTTGAATCAGAAGCACGTCTGTATCCTTGCTTTTATCCTTAAGGTAGCAATTACTTATCTGTATGTGATTGGATAAGTTAAAGAAAGGTTTCCACCAATCTCTCAGATCTGACATCATCAAGGACCAGTCCCAGTGGTCAGATCCAAGATGGCTGCAACGCTCATGTGATTTCTCTTCAATGAAGCAGCAGGTCAGAGACAAGCTCTCATGTACTTGATGCCCAAACTAAAAGTATAACGAGGATGCCAGGATCCACCATTTAAATATTCTGTGACTATTACACTACTAAACCCACCTAGTGGGCAGAAGTGACGCCACCTGTACGGGGATGGACAAATATGAATGGAAACAGTGTTACATTGGGCGGGTTTGATTGTGCTGAGCTGTAGGGTCCGGGGGAAAAGGGTAAATGTGGGGAGGGAGGAGTGCCTTTCTCAAATTGAACTGCAATCTAGTGCCACTCCATCCCGTTGTCAACAAGGCAGCATGGTAGATCATCCAGAAACATACAACATCCCTATTCCATAAAATATATGTTTGAATTTTCTATTTGTCATTGGGAAGGCAGATTAAGCATTCTTTATCAAAAGCAATCACTTTTGCATGGAAAAACAGAATCCTACTAGTTACTACACGTGCTTAATTTCTTCACTTAGGCTTTGAGCCGACTTCGCAGTGAGCTTTGAACGGGACACCTGGCTCATGCCTGGGAGGCAGCCTGGTTCCAATTCAAATGCAATCAACTTTCAACCGATGAAAAACACACCTACAGGGGTGCATAGGCAAGATTTTGTTATTTGTTATTTGTTTTTTTATTACAATTCCCATTAGCTGTTGCAAAAGCAGCAGCTACTCTTCCTGGGGTCCACACAAAAACATGAAACATGACATATTACAGAACATTAATAGACCAGAACAGCTCAAGGACAGAACTACATGCATTTTTTTTTAAAGGCACACGTAGCCTACATATGAATGCATTACACACAAACTATCTAGGTCATATAGGGAGAGGTGTTGCTTTATCTGTTTTTTGAAACCAGGTTTTCTGTTCATTTGAGCGATATGAGATGGAACAGAGTTCCATACAATTAGGGCTCTATATAATACTGTACACTTTCTTGAATTTGTTCTGGATTTGGGGACTGTGAAAAGATCCCTGGTGGCATGTCTAGTGGGGTAAGTGTGTGTGTCAGAGCTGTGTGTAAATTGACTATGCAAACAATTTGGGATTTTGGGAAACATGCTTCTTATAAAAAGAACTCTTAGCCAAGAGAGACTGGCATGCGTAGTATTTATATCAGCCCTCTGATTACAATGAAGAGCAAGACGTGGCGCTCTGTTCTCGGCCAGCTGCACCTTAACTAGGTCTTTCCTTGCAGCACTGGATCACACGACTGGACAATAATCAAGTTTAGACAAAACTAGAGTCTGCAGAACTTGCTTTTTGGAGTGTGGTGTCAAAAAAGCAGAGCATCTCTTTATTATGGCCAGACCTCTCCCCATCTTTACAATCATTGAATCTATATGTTTTGACAATGATAGTTTACTATCTAAGGTAACGCCAAGTAATTTAGTCTCTTCAACTTGTTCAACAGACACACCATTCATTACCAGGTTCAGCTGAGGTCTAGAACTTGCAGAATGATTTGTACCAAATACAATGCTCTTAGTTTTAGAGATGTTCAGGACCAGTTTATTACTGGCCACTGGCCACCCTGTTGCGTTTATGGTTGAATCATCAGCATACATGGACACACATGCTTTGTTTAATGCCAGTGACAGGTCATTGGTATGAATAGAAAAGAGTAGAGGGCCTAGAGAGTACAGCTCCCACAATCTTCTTATTATCAATTTCTTTCAACCATTCATCAGTCATTTGTGTCAGTGCAGTACATGTTGAGTGCCCTTCTCTATAAGCATGCTGAAAGTCTGTTGTTAATTTGTTTACAGAGAAATAGCATTGTATTTGGTCAAACACAATTTTGTCCAACAGTTTGCTAAGAGATGGCAGCAAGCTTATAGGTCTGCTGTTAGAACCAGTAAAGTCCGCTTTACCACTCTTGGGTAGCGGAATTACTTTGCTTCCCTCCATGCCTGAGGACAAAGACTTTCCTCTAGGCTCAGATTAAAGTTATGACAGATAGGAGTGGCGATAGAGTTAGCTACCATCCTCAGTAGCTTTCCATCTGAGTTGTCAATACAGTTTTTCAATTCCACATCAATCCATGGAGCCTTAACAGTTCTAACAGTCAGTTTATTAACAGGTACATGTTTATCAATAATTGGAAGAAGCAATTTCATAAATTCATCAAGTGCAGCGTCTGGATGCTTGACAGCTCTGGGTGGCACTTGACAGCTATGGCTGGTGATTGGCTGAGCACCCAGGAAGTGTTGTTGTATGAGACAGGAAGTCTGGCATTAGCCCATCTGCCTGTCTGTGTCATCATTAAAATGATTACTGGCAGTTTTGGTTTCGACGGCAATGCCATGATAACAACAACAGTCTATTTTGTATGTCCACTGCACCAAAGGGGCTTTACCCCCCACCTCCCCCTTCAATCTCTCTCTTTCCTACTCTCGGAACCCGACGGCACTCTGCCAATTTCCAGATGGCTGTTATGCAACAGCCAAGCCAAACCTGACATGTCTCAGTTAGCTGAGGCAAGCACACAAGAAACACAATGTTATTCGTCCAACGTTATAACAACCTGAACAAGAGTACTGCTCTGCTCTGTTGCTGCTGATGTAGTTAAGCCAATAGGTCTCTAGAGTGTTACGTAAGCAGCTGTTAAAAACTAAATGAAATATGTCTCTTATTGGATTGATGAGAGGTAATCATTTTTCCAGTCCACCGTAATAAATTAAATCCATCAGAATTGAAGATGAAATATGTATTCAAAAGACTGGAGCGAACACTGGAGAGAGACACACAGTCTGTAGTGGACAACCCTTCTGGAGAGAGACAGGCAGTCTGCAGTGGACAACCCTTCTGGAGAGAGACAGGCAGTCTGTCGTGGACAACTCTTATGGGAAGAGACAGGCAGTCTATAGTGGGCAACCCTTCTGGAGAGAGACAGACCATCTGTAGTGGTTAACCCTTCTGGAGAGAGACAGGCAGTGTGTAGTGGACAACCCTTCTGGAGAGAGACAGACCATCTGTAGTGGTTAACCCATCTGGGAAGAGACAGACAGTCTATAGTGGGCAACCCTTCTGGAGAGAGACAGACAGTCTGTAGTGGACAACCCTTCTGGGAAGAGACAGACAGTCTATAGTGGACAACCCTTCTGGAGAGAGACAGACAGTCTGTAGTGGACAACCCTTCTGGNCAGTAACTAGCTAACAGCAGACACAGATCAAAGGGGAAACATAAGTGTTTTTTTCATTAGATGAATACTGTGTCAAAAACTATATAAACCACACCGCTCTGCAAACACACGTTCTCCAATGTTTGTTACAAGGCGGTACTTATTTAAATCAGGTAAGAGAACATCACGTTAACATTGGTGTAACGGGTGCAACGAATATATCCTCTTATAAGACACGCCTGAAACTTTGTCAATGAATGAGAAACAACAATACCCACTAGTGTTGAAAAGGCTTTTGGTGCTGCAAAAATGTGGTATGGTACCGTATTCTGAATTACAGTAAATGACTGGCTTCAATTGGCTAATAAAATCAACAACAATTTTTTTTTTTAAATTAATTTACAAGTTAACATGTCTAATCAATTGAGTTAAAATTAAAAATATTAAACTATTCAAACAGTAGGTGATCAATCCAATTTGAGTTAACTTCAAGAAAAAAAGAAAGAAAAAAGAAAAATAATAATAACGTATTCAATCTAAAAACAATCATTAGTCCGTCAGTTAATGAATCATTCAGTCAGTCAGTCATGGTTGTTCTGGTGCAGTGGTTGACGGTGTGTTGTGTCTTTGTGTTTGTGAAGGGGAAGGGCAGTTGGGACCAGGTTGGAAATCATTCTGGTACTAGGGCTGGAAAAACAGGGGTTGGTGCTGGGTCTGGGAAAGCAAGTATTTTGTATTATCAGATTAACTGTTTTGTACAGATAATTATCAGACCCAAGTTACAAATGCTGGTAAACACTTTAGTCAACAACAACAAAAAAATCCCAAAAGCAGTGCACTGGATCTTTACTAGTCCTGTATTAATGGACTGATATAGATGTCTTCAGCATGGGCAAGTTTTTTTGGGGGGGAAATGATTTACAGTGTACTTTCCACCAGAGCCCATGCGTCTCAAATTACACCCTATTCCCTATGTG
Source organism: Hucho hucho (assembly GCA_003317085.1). Classification (NCBI taxonomy): domain Eukaryota; kingdom Metazoa; phylum Chordata; class Actinopteri; order Salmoniformes; family Salmonidae; genus Hucho; species Hucho hucho. Next base: position 4,979 of record QNTS01002490.1, read on the forward strand.
TGGATCAGGTCAAATTAGTGCACGATCCTAGGGGAATATGGTACGGCTCTGGTCAAAAGTAGTGCCCTGTAGAGGGAATAGAGTGTGGTTTGAGATGTGACCCATGTTTCCTCAGAGTAATAACAGAATCTGGACCTTTAGTAACCAGGGTTACCACTATTCTGCTGACTGCTAGCTGCTAGACAAACGGCTGAAGGGGTAATATGTGACTTTACTCATTTAATCTGTGACAAGAAAAGAGGGGGAGAAAAACTCCCTTGATTGATTGTTGAGAATTGCAGCCACTTACAGCTGGAGTGAAACTGTCACAGAGGGATAAACCATTTAATTCCCCCTGGAATAAAGATCCCCTGCCACTGTAATCCGGATATGGGGCATTTTGACTGGAAATAAAGCATTGTGTTTTAAGTGGGTGATTTTTGGAGCATAGAAAGGGTTTCCCTTACAATATCACTCTAAATTGCATGTATTTGACCTAACAAGAATATTAAAGAATATAAAATCAAAGACTATGAAGAATATACAGTCAAAACACCAAAAATCATTTGTCTTGGTGGTGTAAAGGCTAAAACAACAAAACACATCAGTGTGATATGACGGGTGGATGGGGGTGATAGCTTTGAGCAAACATATCTTACTTTGTATGTTGGACCTTTGTAATTCTGATGAGACTTGACGTTGCTTGTACTTCCGGAGGTCCTGATGATTCCAAAGTGCATGGCTTGCATTTATATATATATATAAACTCAGCAAAAAAAGAAATGTCCTCTCACTGTCAACTGCGTTCATTTTCAGCAAACTTAACATGTATAAATATTTGTATGAACATAACAAGATTCAAAAACTGAGACATAAACTGAACATGTTCCACAGACATGTGACTAACAGAAATTTAATAATGTGTCCCTGAACAAAGGGGGGGTCAAAATCAAAAGTAACAGTCAGTATCTGGTGTGGCCACTAGCTGTATTAACTACTGCAGTGCATCTCCTCCACATGGACTGCACCAGATTTGCCAGTTCTTGCTATGAGATGTTACCCCACTCTTCCACCAAGGCACCAGCAAGTTCCCAAATATTTCTGGGGGGAATGGCCCTAGCCGTCACCCTCCGATCCAACAGGTCCAATACATGCTCAATGGGATTGAGATCCGGGCTCTTCATGTCCATGGCAGAACATTGACATTCCTGTCTTGCAGGAAATCACACACAGAATGAGCAGCATGGCTGGTGGCATTGTCACGCTGGAGGGTCATGTCAGGATGAGCCTGCAGGAAGGGTACCACATGAGGGAGGAGGATGTCTTCCTTGTAACGTACAGTGTTGAGATTGCCTGCAATGACAACAAGCTCAGTCCGATGATGCTGTGACACACCGCCCCAGACCATGACGGACCCTCCACCTCCAAATCGATCCCGCTCCAGAGTACAGGCCTCTGTGTAACGCTCATTCCTTCGACGATAAACGTGAATCCGACCATTACCCCTGGTGAGACAAAACCGCGACTTGTCAGTTAATTGCCTATCGTCTGTAAGCTGTTGGTGTCTTTACGACCGTTCCACTGGTGCATGTTCATTAATTGTTTATGGTTCATTGAACAAGCATGGGAAACCGTGTTTAAACCCTTTACAATGAAGATCTTTGAAGTTATTTGGATTTTTACGAATTATCTTTGAAAGACAGGGTCCTGAAAAAGGGACGTGTCTTTTTTTGCTGAGTTTATATTTTTACCTCCTTGGTGACTGACTCAACTGTTGCTTCCTGGTTTCTTTTGGTAGTTCTGGGCTGTTTTCAGCCGTATGTCCATGGGTAAATCTGTCATACAGAGACAGATGGAGAGGTCAAGGTTAAGGTTACCAGTTTAGCAGGATGATCATGATGCAGTAATTTCCCACATAACATAACGGTAGTAACCCCCTCTTATCTAGCAGGCTCTTATGAAGCAACTTCACCATTGTTGCCCAACAACATATTTAGCCAGATGAAATGAAAGACAAAAGAAAATATAATTTTCTGTCAATATATTTAGCAGAATTTAATAAAAAAGAAGATGGAAAATATAGTTTCTTTGGCCAACTTTATATTTTGCCCGATTTAATGCAAGGCAACATGTGCTATTCTATTGCATAGTAACTATGATATCCTGGTTTTTAGTCCAGTCTTATCACTGATTACCAAAACAATGTGATTGACCTCTGTCTCTAATGACCCCTCCATGGGTTCTACACAACCAGAATCTTAAAGTCTTATTTTAGAAAGGCCGTTCTCTGTACAGTAGCAGTATTCAAAAGTAATTTTTTGACGTCTTCATCATTGAAATAGCAACGAGCTCCAGGCTAACTCTTAGAAGATGAGAGACTAAATTGGGAATGTGTGTCAATCCATCTCGTACCTCCTTCACTGTCCTTTGACCTCTCTGTACACTGTAAAACATTTCCTGTAAAATGTTCAGTAACTTACTGGCAGCAATTGGCCAGTAAGTTACTGTAATTTATTTTACAGTACTTATGCAGCAACATATGTTCTTTGGGAGTTTTCATTTTTACATTTTGGTCATTTAGCGGGCGCTCTTGTCCTTAGCAACTTAGAATCAGTGCATACAACCAAGTTTGATAAAAAACAAACATATCACAGTCATAACAAGTAAAATGTTTCTATAACAGCTACTGAACATGTTATTGTAGTTACGGATAGATTACTTTTCAAAATAATTGTAATTAAAACAAGATATCTTATATTTCTCTGACTATTTATGGGTAGTGGCAATACAATACTGAGATATTCGCAGTAACTTAATGCCAGAGCAATGAAACACAGTAAAAGTGTCAATCTACTGTAGAAACTGTTATTTCAACAGTATTTTACTGTACTTACAAGAGATTAGAGCAAATAGGTTTGCTGTAGGAATGCGCATACTATTTCTTTGTTTTTGTGTATACAGAGATATAGTCTAGTATTGAATACAAGGTGTTTTATATCCCCTGCACTTCTAAAGACCTAAACAATGGACTGGGCCTGTAAGGTCAATAGGGTCAAGGGGGAGATCAGGTGCAGTAAGGACCATGGGAGATGGATCTGGTTCCGTATGGGCTAGGGTGGAGGGATGAGGGCTGGAAAAGATTGGAGGGGAGGTAGGGAGTGGTACGGGGAAAGGTTTTGGAGTGGGAGACGGTTCCTTTGATGGCGTGGGGGACTTTAGGAGGCCTGCGCACTGGCTGGGTTTGGGGTTTGCTTCTGGGGTTGTTTTGCTGTCTGGTCTCTTGCTGGTGTGTTGTTTTGTCTTCCTTTATCGTTTTCCGTTTTTGGTTTGTATTTTGTTTTCTGTAAAAATGTTCAATCATTTTAGTTACAAATCTAAATAATAAAAAATCCTAACAATAAGTAAACAAACCAAATTAAGCTAATCAAGTCTAAAAATGTAAATAAATAAAAACAAATGCATTCAATAAAAAAAGGGAACAGTAATCAGCAAGTCAGCCAGTCAGTCCACAATTTGTTTGTTTTCATTTGACAGTGAGGCTGGCAGTTGCTGGATGGAGGTGGCAGTTGTGGTTGGTCGATGCTGTGTCCAGTGTTGATGCTGGTGTGTGGGCTGGGACTGAGAAAACCTGGGTTGGTGCTGATGTTGGGGCCGGGTTGGAAATTGTGCAGGTACCGGGAGTGAAAACCAGGGTTTGGTGCTGTGGTCGTGAGACAAACAAGAACTGGGAACCAGGAACAGGTAATTGCTGGGCCTGGGACTGTAGAGGGAAGGAAGGACAACCTGAGAAGCAAGCAGACACACAAGGGAGACCCAGAGGTCAGTGTTGACACTCCCCTGTGGCCTGCTCACTCAGAGTGAAGGTCTGATCTTTTGTCCCTCCTCCACACCTCGTCAGGTGGTCTGGTGCTAGAAACCGGGAACTGGGTTGGTGCTGGGACTGGTACTGGATTTGCAGAGGGGAGGAAGAACAACCAAAGGAGCGAGCAGAGAGAACTGGAAGCCCAAGACTCAAATGTCAGTGATGGTACTCCTCTGTGGCCTGCTCGCTCCGGGCATATGTCTATACCTTTGTTCCTTCCTCTTCTGGCGTGGTGATGAATGGTTCCTGGTCTGGTTCTGTGCGAGGGATAAGTGTAGGGGGAGGAAGGGGGAAAGGGATGGTGAAGAAGCAGGGAAATGGGAGTTGGATGAGGGAGGTGGATGAGGGCCTCTAGCGGGTAGTTTGTGTTGTTGGGTGGTTCTTGGCTGTTCACAGGATGTTGACGTGCCACCCTACTGACTGACTGGTGCCCCCCTGTACTGACTGAGTGGAGGGATGGAGGGTGACGTGAGGGGTGAAGGTGGCTCAGAGTGTTCGGGGGCTTTGGACTGAGACTGGCTGGTTTACTGCTCTGCAGGATCAGGGCCAGTAAGCACTAAAGGGGGGTTGGATCTAAGGAGCAGGGAGGGGGAGTCAGGGGTAGAAGGGGTTATGGTAGAGGGGTCAAGGGCAGTTGGTGGTGGGAGGGGGGATGTGGGGTAGTAAGGGGCAGGGAGAAGAGATCAGATGAAGTAATGGATGGGGGTGTGATATGTCGATGGGTTTAGGAGGGGGAGATGGCTTCTCGGAGGGGATAGGGGGTTTTGAGGGTCATTCTTGCTGGCGGTGTGGTTTGTCTTCTGGGGTGTTTTCATGGTCTGGTCTCTTGTTGATCTGCTGTTTTTCTAGTCTTTTCCGTTTATGTCATTTTAGAGTTGTGAGGCGAGTGGTTCTTCCGGTTCTATGGCTTAACTCGAAACCGGCTCCCCTTTGACTAGGGGTTTGGAGGGGGTGGAGTTGGCTAGGAAAGGATTTGTTGGAGGGGGGCAGAGGTGGCGGTGGGTACTGTTTCTGGAATGTCTTGCTGTGGTGACAGGGGTGGGAGCCATTTCTGGTACATATTGGGTGGTGGGTTGGTTGAAGCCTGTGGAAAGGTCTGGGATTGGTTCTGGGTCTTCGTTGTTGTTGTTTTGTGTAGGGGGTGGGAGGTTGGTGGCATTATCCCTTTGCTTACCGGCGTAGAAACTGGGGCAGGTTCTGAAGAAGGGGCCGCCTTGCAGGGGCATGTGGAAATAAAGCCTGCGGTGGGATGGTTGTCTTTGCAAATCTTGCAGATGATGGCTGTGTGGGATGCGGCCAGATGGCCCAGTTGGCCGCAGTTCCAGCATAGTTTGGGCATGCTGTAGTAGTGGACGGAGCCTCTGTTGTTACCCATGCAGCTTGATGGTGCTTGGGAGGCGTTGGACTCCGCCAACTACGGTTAGATCCAGTCTCCCCAGTCCAGACGTTGTCTTTGTCCAGTACCCTGCTAGACGCTGACTTGAGGGTGGTGATAGCCCTGGATGCATTCATTGTGAAGCTGTACAGTAACTACCTTGGATTCTGTGTCGGAAGGGTGTATGCTCTGAGTCTGTTAACTTCTTAGGGAGCGGTGGGGCGCTCCCGACACTACCCGGTGAAATGCAAGGCGCCAAATTCAAAATCCAAAAGTTGAATTATTAAACATGCATCAATATACAAGTGTTGCATAGTCATCAAAAGCTCTGCTTCTTGGCAATATCACAGCGTTGTCAGATTTCAAAAAGTCTTTACGGCGAATATATTACCATAAATTCATAAGCCATCACGGTTCACACATAACACATTTCACAGCGAAAACAAATCAATTACCTTTTGAAGAACTTCTGCTGAGGGCTTCCCAAGTGTCCAACAAAGACAATCCATGGTTCTTTTGTGAGAAAAAGTAATGTATTATATCCATAAATCTCAGTTTGGTTGGCGCGTTATAATGAGAAAATACAGCGTCGACTCCTCCATTGAAACGTGAAGAGAACTCGTTCAACTTATACCTATAAACTTGTCCAAGAACAATCAAACATAATTGCTAATGTATCCTTAGGAACACTTTTATGTATAAATAGTATAATATTTCAACCGGAATATAAACTGGGCGATAAGAAAGGAAAAAAACACAGAGCGCGCCAGCCGGGAATGCGCCTTTTCCTCTATTGACATTCTGTGTGACCACTTCCTAATTCTTCTTCTTCTACCATATAAAGCATCTAAACAGAATCAAAACACTTTCTCGAGACTGTTGACATCCAGAGGAAGCAATAGGTACTGCATTCATATGCCCTTATATGGGCATTTTCATAAGGGAGGGGTTCCAAATGAGGCAATGTGTCAAAATCACTTTTTTCAGGACAGAAATTCCTCAGATGTTTGCCTGCCATATCCGTTCTGTTATACTCACAGACAAAATGTTAACACTTTTAGAAACCTCAGAGTGTTTCCTATCCAATGGTACTAAATATGTGCATATCCTATTTTCTGGGCCTGAATGGGAGGCATTTTACTTTGGGCACACCAGGCTCTCCAAAACCGTCACCTCGTGCGCTGCTCCCAAAGAAGTTAAACGGGGCTGAATCTTTGCAATTTCTGAATATTAACCAAAACTGTTATAGTAACTGTGGGATCTTGAAACTGGCTTCATATGATTCCTGTGGCCCTGTGAGTTTCACCAGACAGTTCAGGTCAGACAGCACAAAGCCCATACCTCTCTGGAGTACTGCCCTGCTAAATTCCAGATGGGTCATGGTTTCTGGTCTGGTGGTTGTAGTTTCTGTTGCTGCTCCTGCTGCTCCCCGGCGATTAGCTGCTCAGTCCTCGGCAGCCTCCTTGTTGGAGATTAGTGTCATCCTCACCCGGGCATCTTGTTCGG
>QNTS01002490.1:17742-80949 GCA_003317085.1 Hucho hucho
AACCCCACTGTGTTGTGAGAGAGATAACCCCACTGTGTTGTGTGAGAGATAACCCAGCTGTGTTGTGAGAGATAACCCCACTGTGTTGTGGGAGAGATAACCCCACTGCTCTGTGAGAGAGACATTCCAGAGAGGAGTTGTTAGAGCCAGTAAACCATGCAGCCAAAAATCATATCTCACATAATCTTCACTTCATCTCAACAGACCTTCACTATTAACTCTTTGAAGTGTTGTTTCAATCAGCAGCTTAATAGACTCAATGACAAAGACACACAATTACGTCCCATTTTGAATGGGACGTAGATCCTAACCATAACCCTAAACTGAATTCTAACACTAAAACTGATTCTAACCTTAACCCTAAACCCCCTAGAAATAGCATTTGTGGGGACAAAAAAACATTCCCCAGTTGGTCAAATTTTTGTTTGTTTACTATTCTTTCAGGGACTTCTGGTCCCCACAATTAGAGTTAAACACATCCAAACACACACACTGTACTGCAGACATCACATTTCACATAACCAATCAAAGGTACATCTCTGTGAAGTCCAACTCATCTCTAATCAGTACATCTCTGTGAAGTTCAACTCATCTCTAAACAGTACATCTCTGTGAAGTCCAACATCTCTAATCAGTACATCTCTGTGAAGTCCAACTCATCTCTAATCAGTACATCTCTGTGAAGTCCAATTTATCTCTAATCAGTACATCTCTGTGAAGTCCAATTCATCTCTAATCTTCAGGCTGACACAAAAGACTTCACAGAGACCAACTGAAAGAGAGAGGGAACACCACCACCCTTCTTCATCTGTCGTTGAAGCAGCGAGGAGGACCTGTGGGATTTTGGAGAATCGCTCGTGCCGCTTCAAACAGCTGGCTTTAAGAGCGAGTGTCAGAAGAAGCATTGGAAATCCCAACACAAAGGGAATGGTCTGTCTAGCGTTTGTAATGAGCACATGCCGTGCCTCCACAGACCTCAGAGCTGACGGCTGCTGGGGAAACTGTTTGGCACATACAGTCTCTTTCAACTTAAGTTGACTTAAGATGAAAGTTTTTCACCTCCAAAAAGAGGGAGCCCAGACTACAAGGCGTAGGCCTAAATTGGAGCATGTGTTTTGGCTGTGTCTCAAATCACACCATATCCCCTTATATAGTGTACAATTTTGATAGAGGAGACTAGGACATGAAGCCTACATTCTGTCAGTGACACACAGGAGACTTGTTTGTCTGCTATTACTTAAAGGCAAACAATACATCGACCTAAGCCTGGTTGTTCTTCTTCTTCTGTTGAGAGTCCATCTGGTCTTAGAGGAACGGTTAGCATGCTAATGACTGTACTTAATGTAGAAGCATGAACACAATCAACCACCAAACACTCCACCATAATCACCCGAAAATCACGAGGTGTGGGGGTGTGTGTGTGTGTGTGTGTATGTGTGTGTGTGTGTGATATTGGGATTACCTCTCCATTCTGTGTGTTTTGTGTAAGTGAGGGCAATTTACACACCTTATGCGGTCTAAATGAGGTCTAAATGAGTGAGCAAGAGCAACTCAATCAGTTCTGGACACGTAGTAAAGCAATTTACAGTGCGACACTCACTATGTCTTGCAAAATCACCACGTTAAATATTACAATGCGATTTGGCAAGACAGTGTCACAGTATGTGTGACAGTATTTGTTATTTTCTACCCTAAAGCTTTATTTGATTTCAGGAGGTGGTGGGGTGGAGTATTTCTCTTTGGAAGTGTCCAGAGAGCTTCTATCTGTAGTCTCTACCTGGGTGTAGACTGTATGAGTGTTTCAGATCAGATTAATAACAGTCTGCGTTTAGCAATCTGGGGTGGAAAACCTCTGACGTTCATCCATCTTCATGCTGCCGCCGACACCTCTAAATCCCCCCAGGAATGCAGTGTGTTAGCTGACGTTCGATGAAACCCTTGTGGCACTCCCCTCAGGGAGCTCAGTCCAAAATGAAGAATGTCCATGTGTTTATTTGCTAGGGGTCTGCAGAGGAATGATGGTGGTTGGGCGGAGGGTGACGTTGCAATTACGTCTAGGGAATGTTTTTCGTTGTGAACTCATCTCATCTGGGGATAAATACGCTCTCAGCCCCAGTAGATCCGTCACAGTGTTCCTATTTCCGGGAACAGAGAAGTTACAGAATCACGTCTGTCTAGCTGGGCCACTGTAGAAGTGCATAGGGCTCTGGTCAAAAGTAGTGCACTATATAGGGAATAGGGCTCTGGTCAAAAGTAGTGCACTATATAGGGAATAGGGTGCCATCTGGGACGCATTGTGCATTATGAACACTAAATGTGTACAGACTGAAATTGTATTGTATTGTATTTTTAATACTTTTATATCTCCTTTTTGCAAAATGTGATAGTAATATAGCACACGGCAAATTCTCTGGTGATAAAAATAAATACAAATGAACACTGAGTGTTAAATCAACGCTGAAGTGTGGAGTCTGTGGACACATATAGACACCGGAATAGTGTTAAATTAACACACTGCTTAGTATAAAGCCTTATTCAAATATTTCGTAGACTGCCTTGCCTTTCCATTTACCACCCAGGAGTGTATTTGCTACTGACAGACACATGGTTGTTACATTCATCCATTTTCGGTCCTGTGGACATCACCAAGTGAGATCCTAATTGAATATGTTATAAAACATTTATATTTTTATTTAACACAATGCTATACATATTTAATTGTGGAGGGCCTAGTTGTACCCTAATACAGGAGCCTGAACGTCATACATAGGGCTGGAGTATTGGGCGGGCCTTAGGGGGCCTGGCCCACCCTACCGTACCTCCTTGCCCATCCAAATCAATATTGAAATATTGATCCGTTATTTGACAGAGAAGCGCTCTGACAGAAAGACGCATCAATCTCAGTTAAAGCAACCGGGTGAGCGAAACAGCGCCCCTCTGTCTCAGTACGTGTAGACCATGAATCTGATGCTGTCTGGAACAAAAGAGTACGGCATGTCATACTCTTTCTGCCCAGACAGCATTAGATACATAAGCGACATTGCATCAAGAAGAAGAGGAGGGGGTGTGGCGAAGATATGGTGCGTCTCTCTCCAGAATGCATGCATATGTAGGAAAGTTACCATTTGTCAATGTCTCACCACATACAGTACACCACCCATTTCTTATTCACCTCTCACAAGTCAACAAAGTCTGTTTTTTTTAACATCCATTGTGAATTATAGTTCTTCAGTATTTGAAAAATCTTTCCAACACTCCCGGCCTCGATAATCACACGCCTCGGTGTGAAATAGCAAAATATCACAATTATATTTATTTAACGAGGCAAGTCAGTTAAGACCAAATTATTATTTACAATGATGGCCTACACTGGCAAACCCGGACGACACTGGGCCAATTGTGCGCCGCCCTATGGGACTCTCAATCACGGCCGGTTGTAATACAGGCTAGTGTCGAACCAGGGTGTCTGTAGTGACGCATCTAGCACTGAGATGCAGTGCCTTAGACCGCCACGCCACTCGCCACTCACTGATTATCACATATATCCAGTGGAAACATCATAAAAAACAGCTTTCTGTCCCGAACTCACAGGCACAGGAAACTTTGAGAGCATGGAATAGGCTAGTTGATACAATGTTGCAAGTTCGTTAGCGACAGTTTCGGGTCCGACCCTGTGATGATTTGATACAATGTTGAACTTCACTAGCAATAGCTCAAGTCAAGACAGATAGGAAAGGAGGCAGACAGGTGGAGAAGAGAAATGAATGTGATTGAAAGAAGCAGAATTTTCATCAGGATATTTTCTACTGTTTTTATTTGTTGCCTTTAGGCCTATGTATTTTACTTAGTTGACGATGGAAGTTACCGGCCTACTCACCATACCTTTAGCCTTTAGGTAAAAAAAAAGAAGAAGGTTTTGCTTGTTATTTTGGCATTAATATGTGTCACATATTAGTTTTCAAACAATGTAAAAAAAAAAATGTCATTGAGTTAATTAAGTCGCATACAAACATGGTCTCTTTTTTGCTTTCTTGAGTGAGGCAGCTCCAAAATACAGGTGTTTCAGCCTAGCTCAGTGCTTTCTGTGCTGGGGAGGATGGCCAGCAGAAAATACGTTGCGCCTGATTGGCTCAGTTTTCTGTCACTCATTGGACAGTAAATCATCCCCAATTCTAAGCTTAGAGCTCAAATGTTTTAGCCCCTTGGGTTCTGCCATAGAGTTACAGTTGAAGTCGGAAGTTTACATACACTAAGGTTGGAGTCATTAAAACTCGTTTTTCAACCACTCCACACATTTCTTGTTAACAAACTATAGTTCTGGCAAGTTGCATGACACAAGTAATTCTTCCAACAATTGTTTACAGACAGATTATTTCACTTATAATTCACTGTATCACAAATCCAGTGGGTCAGAAGTTTACATACACTTAGTTGACTGTGCCACTGGGAATGTGATGAAATTAATAAAAGCTGAAATAAATCATTCTCTCTACTATTATTCTGACATTTCACATTCTTAAAATAAACTGTTGATCCTAACTGACCTAAAACAGGGATTTTTTTACTGGGATTAAATGTCAGGAATTGTGAAAAACTGAGTTTAAATGTATTTGGCTAAGGTGAATGTAAACTTCCGACTTCAACTGTACATCCAATCAGTTGGATTTATTTGCACCAGTTACTAAAACGTTTGTTAAAGTTGAAATGTCTCCCCGCAATAATTCTAACCCAGGCACAGATTCTGCATGTAGAATGCAGGTGACTACAAATGACAACTTCTTTACGTCATAACTATGGCCGGGTTCCAATAGGAATTACACACCACTTTACAAGACAGTATAATGTGACATGCAAATGGCGTTTTGAAATTCTGGTGACTTTCCTGAAGTTCCCAGCTTCTCCAGAAATCGTGTTTGGAAAGTTTTGGGAAAAGTCAATGGAAGTTTGCACCCTACCTGCAGGCCTGGTGTGGCCTGAGGTATAAACTGGGGTAAAATGATGCATAAATAAAAAAAGGTAGAAAGGATGGCCTACAGGGTACATCTACAGTGACAAGTGTTTGTTCCCTTTTAAGAACAAATCTTAACCTTTTTTTCCTGAAAGTGTAATACAATGGCATGAAACTCATGGTTTACAGGCCACATCAGGCCTACAAGTCACATTATGCTGGCTTGCAAGATGATGTGTAATTCCTATTGGAATCCAACCAGTTTGGGGATATCCAACTTTTATTTGTTTAATTTGTTTGTTCATTTACTTTCAGTGTTGGTTTAATACTGTGTTAATTATTCTTTTTTGTTTTTACAATGGATAATTTCAGTGTTCTAAATGTCAAACCACAAATAATTATGTAAACAACGTTTATTTTGTGTATTTTTCTAGACCTCTATTCCTCATTATGCCATGGCGGTGAGACATCAAACTAACTAGAGTGTAATGAAGCACTGAGAATTCATCTGGTGTGTGTGTTGTGCAGTCCAACTAACTCTGGAGGGGACTGGCAGTGTGTTCCAATCAGCCAGGAGGGTAGGATTTTTCTGGGCTGACTTAAGACAAAAATCCCTCTCCTCTCTCAGAAGCATTCATAAAGCCCCAATGCTCTCGGCCGGTGTGTTTGATATGTATGCAATCTCCACACACTCACGCACACACACACACACACACACACACACACACACACTTTGATGTGTATGACACTTCTTCTAATGTACCTTGACAGTGTGTGGGCGAACAGCACGGTCCCTGTCACTCTGTCCTCTAACTATGCTTCCATCTTTATGCAAATCCTCAGGCCTGACACTCAGAGTACTCCCAAGAGACCACCATACACACACACACACACACACACTTTTGTGTCCATTTCAAAATGTCAGTGGCGCACACCAAGAATATGAAAGCATCACTTCCCAAAGGCTTCAATGAAAGATGACTACTGGTTTAACAGCTGTCAAAGATCCAGCTTCAGGTCTCTGTGCACTGAGAGACTTCAGAACTCACAGATTTAAATCCCTCTTGAAGTTGAGTCCTTTACCATGTGTTATCCGAAAGCCCCTCCTGTATGTGTTCTCCTTTCTAGTCAGTTCAAGCAGTTGTCTGGGCTCTTGGGTGTGTGTGTCTGTGCGTGACGCATCAGTTGCACACTGTCGCCTTTCTCTTTATCTCTCTTTATAGCTCTCTCTCTCTCTCTCTCTCCTTCCCTCTCTATCTCTCTCTCTCTTTCCCTCTCTCTCTCTCTCTCTCTCTCTCTCTCTCTGTATAGCCCTGCAAGCATGATGATGCAACAGCTGGAAACACATACAGCACATCTCCAGACATCTGTATAAACTGATTCCCCAAACAAGTTATTAATTGTGAATGACATAGCTTTGGACCATGATCAGTTTGGTATGGCTGTTGCAGAGGGTTTTGCATTGTCCATAAACAGGTCGATGTGCTCTTCATGGACTGGTCTACATGGACTAGAATAAGAAACAAACCACAGCAACTCAAGTATACTTTAGGCTTATATATATTTTATGTCATTGCTTGGCTGAATACATGGATTGGCTGGTACAATTCATGGGTACAAACTATCCATGACGGAGAATAAAGTAATTGCAAACTCATGGCCAAATAGGATATGTTAATTATATGTATTAGGACAATCAGGGATATTAATTGATCAATTAAAGGAAGCAACAACAACCTCGAAGACTGGAGTTGGGCATTCCTGGCCTAAATTACTGTCATTGACAACCAAGGTGTGATTGATACAAAATCAACACTAGGTAACACTGGCCAATTTGATGTGTGTTTATTGTCCTAAGGCACAAACAACCCAAACCAATGTCTAAAAGTTGTATATGTTTTATAATTGAGTTTATGACTGAGAATGTGAAATATATTACCGTCTCCACACATGAATACTTAATGGAGTGATATAAAGTTCTCCCATTTACCATGGCGAGGAGCATTTCATTGCCTCTAGACCAAGTTGAAATGTTATTTGAACGATATGAAAATGCATGAGTTGCGATGGTGCTTAAAGATTGCAGTGTTGCAAAATGAACGATTTGAAATTCAGCTGTAGAAATAAAGAACTCATCTCAACATCTATATACAAAGGTATGGGGACACCCCTTTAAATGAGTGGATTCTGATATTTCAGCCACACCCCTTGCTGAAATGAGTGATGAATCACGCTTTACCATCTGGCAGTCCGACTGACTAATCTGGGTTTGGCGGAGGCCAGGAGAATGCTACCTGTCCCAATGCATGGTGCCAACTGTAAAGTTTGGTGGAGGATGAATATTGGTCTGGGGCGGTTTTTCATGGTTCGGGCTAGGCCCCTTACTTACAATGAAGGGAAATCTTAACGCTACAGCATACAACGACATTCTAGATGATTCTGTTTCCAACTTGGCAACAGTTTGAGGAAGACCCTTTCCTGTTTCAGCATGACAATGCCCCCGTGCACTAAGCAAGATCCATACAGAAATGGTTTGTAGAGATCGGTGTGGAAGAACTTGACTGGCATGCACAGAGCCCTGACCTCAACCCCATCAAACACCTTTGGGATGATTTGGACCGCTGACTGCGAGCCAGGCCTAATCACCCAACATCAGTGCCCGACCTCACCAATGCTCGAGGCTGAATAGAAGCAAGTCCCCGCAGCAATGTTCCAACATCTAGTGGAAAGCCTTCCCAGAAGAGCAGAGGCTGTTATAGCAGCAAAGGGGGGGGACCAACTCCATATTAATGCCCTTGATGCAAACGCAGCATAATTTAAAATAAGAATGTGAAGAAGTAATGAAATCATAACAGCTGTGGGAATAAGACAGTAAACTCTCATTAACTTCTTAGGGAGTAGCGCACGAGGTGACCGTTTTGGAGAGCCTGGTGTGCCCAAAGTAAAATGCCTCTCATTCAGGCCCGGAAAATAGGATATGCACATATTTAGTACCATTGGATAGGAAACACCCTGAATTTTCTAAAAGTGTTAACATTTTGTCTGTGAGTATAACAGAACGGATATGGCAGGCAAAAACCAGAGGAATTTCTGTCCTGGAAAAAGTGGTTTTGACAGATTGCCTCATTTTGAACCCCTCCCTTATGAAAATGCCCATATAAGGGCATATGAATGCAGTACCTATCGCTTCCTCTGGATGTCAACAGTCTCGAGAAAGTGTTCTGATTCTTCTTAGCTGCTTTTAGAGCAGAGAAGAAGACGAATAAGGAAGTGTCCCCACAGATGTCCTTACAAGAAAATGCGCGCTCCCGGCTGGCGCGCTCTGTGGTTTTTTCCTTTCTTATCGCCCAGTTTATATTCCGGTTGAAATATTATACAACATATACATTAAAGTGTTCCTAAGGATACATTAGCAATTATGTTTGATTGTTCTTGGACAAGTTTNTGTTTTCGCTGTGAAATGTGTTTTGTGTGAACCGTGATGGCTTATGAATTCATGGTAATGGAAAAATATTGAAGGTGCTACCCTCAAACAATCAAATGTGGTGCTTTCGCCGTAAAGCCTTTTTGAAATCTGACAACGCTGTGATATTGCCAAGAAGCAGAGCTTTTGATGACTATGAAACACTTGTATATTGATGCATGTTTAATAATTCAACATTTTGGATTTTGAATTTGGCGCCTTGCATTTCACCTGGTAGTGTCGGGAGTGGGGCGCTAGCGCCCCAGCGCACCTTGCTGCTCCTTAAGAAGTTAAGTCTGATCCCTCAGTATCCGATGAATCACTGGAGGATGTAACAACTCTGTATTTATCATATCGAGTCGTTGTTGATTTCAATGAGTTCAACATGATCTGTTCAAATGACAGTTTGGTATTTTATTATGAGGAGGAGAATGTGTGACTGTTGTAAACTCAGCAAAAAAAGAAACGTCCTCTCACTGTCAACTGCGTTTATTTTCAGCAAACTTAACATGTGTAGATATTTGTATGAACATAACAAGATTCAACAACTGAGACATAAACTGAACAAGTTCCACAGACATGTGACTAACAGAAATTGAATAATGTGTCCCTGAACAAAGGGGGGGTCAAAATCAAAAGTAACAGTCAGTATCTGGTGTTGCCAACAGCTGCATTAAGTACTGCAGTGTATCTCCTCCTCATGGACTGCACCAGATTTGCCAGTTCTTGCTGTGAGATGTTACCCCACTCCTCCACCAAGGCACCTGCAAGTTCCCGTTGAGATTGCCTGCAATGACAACAAGCTCAGTCCGATGACGCTGTGACACACCGCCCCAGACCATGACGGACCCTCCACCTCCAAATTGATCCCTTTCCAGAGTACAGGCCTCGGTGTAACGCTCATTCCTTCGACGATAAACGCAATTCCGACCATCATCCCTGGTGAGACAAAACTGCGACTAGTCAGTGAAGAGCACTTTTTGCTGGTCCAGGGACGGTGGGTTTGTGCCCATAGGCGACATTGTTGCTGGTGATGTCTGGTGATGACCTGCCTTACAACAGGCCTACAAGCCCTCAGTCCAGCCTCTCTCAGCCTATTGCGGACAGTCTGAGCACTGATGGAGGGATTGTGCGTTCCTGGTGTAACTCGGGCAGTTGTTGTTGCCATCCTGTACCTATCCTGTAGGTGTGATGTTCAGATGTACCGATCCTGTGCAGGTGTTGTTACACGTGGTCTGCCACTGCGAGGACGATCAGCTGTCCGTCCTGTCTCCCTGTAGCGCTGTCTTAGGCGTCTCACAATACAGACATTGCAATTCATTGCCCTGGCCACATCTGCAGTCCTCATGCCTCCTTGCAGCATGCCTAAGGCACGTTCACGCAGATGAGCAGGGACCCTGAGCATCTTTCTTTTGGTGTTTTTCAGAGTCAGTAAAAAGGCCTCTTTAGTGTCCTAAGTTTTCATAACTGTGACCTTGATTGCCTACCGTCTGTAAGCTGTTAGTGTCTTTACGATCGTTCCACAGGTGCATGTTCATGTTTATGGTTCTTTGAACAAGCATGGGAAACAGTGTTTAAACCCTTTACAATGATCTGTGAAGTTATTTTGATTTTTAATAGCATAACACAACATAAACTCAGCAAAAAAAGAAACGTCCCTTTTTCAGGACCCTGTCTTTCAAATATAATTTGTAAAAATCCAAATAACTTCACAGATCTTCATTGTAAAGGGTTTAAACACTGTTTCCCAGGCTCACTGAACCCCTCACCTCTTTCTTGCAACTCTTCCTAAGCCCGATGTTGCAGAAGTGAATACATCCTCAATCAAGTTCCCTGATCAAATAAAAGGTAAACAACAGAGAATAAAACAGCTGACAGTCTCTCTCCAGTTTATAAGCCAAGGTTATTTTCCATGCATAATGAACTGTAGATACTAAGACGCATACATTTTGTCCTATATTGTTATTTTATTTTACATTTTTAATCCCAGCCCCATGTCTTTTGCCTTCTGGTAGGCCGTCATTGTAAATACGAATTTGTTCTTAACTGACTTGCCTAGTTAAATAAAGGTTAAATAAAAAAAGCAACTTCTCTTCTCCTGTCACTGTCTTTACAAAACGATACTCCACTGCCCCCTAGTGCTAGCAAACGTCAAGTTTCGTTCCTCCTTGTTTAGGAAACACATTCACAAACAAATGTTCAAAAGTCTGCTGCTCAAAGTCGTAACACTGTTGAATCATTATTTATCCTGTCTATCACTTGTTCCTTTTTCCAACCCTCTGTTTGGGTTGTTTGTATTCCAGTTCAAACAGAGCGATGGTGGACAGATAGCAGATCTGTCTGAGAGAATCTGCTGCTGCCTAGCATCTCCCAGAGGGAGGAACGTCTGCCCTCTCCTTTCATGTTTTACCGGACTGTGTACGGGAGAAATGTAACGGGTCTGAGACCACAAGGGCTTTGTTTACATCTTAAGGGTCAAATGTGATGATGACAGCTAATGTGGGCAGTTTTGTTAGTTAAATTGTGAGTAAAAAGATTATAAAGATGAGAGAAAAAAAAAGGCATTTTAAAAGCAGTCACATCACCACTTTACAGACGGTTGTCAAGGTATCAGAACGACAGACAAATAATGACAATTTAATTAGGTAGCCCTTACGTGAATGCAGATCTCTCTGTGTTAGGTTGACTCACTCCATGAAGTACAGTACCAGTTGGTTTCACCAGGTGACGCTGTGGCCTATTTGACACGTGTAGTTGATTGAAGCAATATTCACTCTCCTTTAGATAATAGCAGCTAAGTGTTAACCGTTAAGTAAATTGGAAATAAAATACGGATGACCTTTTACTTGGGCAACTATAGGGGGAAACTTTGAATCAGATTAAGGCATTTAGCTCTCTTTTCACCCTTAATTAGAAGACATATCAGTAATCAGGATGTGTTGCTCTTAGCTAAACAAGAAGGATAGTAAATGGTCATAGGGAATTATTTATAGAGACAGTGGCACCTTCTTATAGACATGCCCTGGAAAATACAAAGAAAGTATTTTTTTTAAACATCCCACTTTGGGCTGAATGTGTCAATGTGTAGTTCATACATGCATAATCTATGAGCAGAATTACAGTCTTACTTCAATTAGCCACAAAATCCCCAGTTTGAAAGCAACTGTTTTTTTGAAGCTGTGCTGTGGCATTTTCCCTACATTTCCCCCCACGTGGGCAATTCATGTTCTAGCCAATGAGCTTCAGCTCTAGCAAGAGGCCAAACAGCTCAGTGGACACAGCAGAGAGAGAGAGCAGTTACATGGTGCTCATATCTGCACATATGTGCTGTAGGAAGACATTTTCGGGACCACCTTTGGCTTTTGAGTACTACTTTCAGAACTACTGGCAATTATATATATTTTTTTTACAAAAGTACCTGAGAATCTCTTTACAATTCACTGATACAATAACACCGGGTCTGTTTATTGTCATACGTTTGCTGTTTCTGCAAAAGGGTTCATGACTAAACTGGGAACCGTTGTGTTCCCATTCTGCCATTATGTAATGTGGGAAGACCTTTTTGCTTATAATCCTTCTGGGAAGAGCCCGACTTCTGGTGTCAGCTGCAGAAGTTTCCACAGTCAACTTGTCCTGCTGGAGACTTGACCTGGTACATCTCTAACCTGAGACATCACTGCTCTACGGGAGGATTCCTGAGAGAGGACACATTTTCAGTCGACAGACAGAGAGCGCGAGAGACAGACAGACAGACAGACAGACAGAGAGAGAGAGAGAGAGAGAGAGAGAGAGAGAGAGAGAGACACAGAGAGAGAGACAGCGAGAGAGACAGACGGACAGACAGACAGACAGACAGAGAGAGAGAGAGAGAGACAGAGAGAGAGACACAGAGAGAGAGACACACTCGTGGCCAAATCTGGGCAGAATGGGAGAAAAGACACAAACAGTCTCCATCCCTCCGTCCATGAGGCTTGGAGCTCTGCCCAAAAACAGAAAGAAAATGAATGGTGTTTACATTGCAGAGATATTTTCAAGGGATGCAGGATGTGTTATGATTTTTATCAGAACATTTCCCTGAGCGGTTTTAGCCTGCAGCAATATTTATCTTTACAGACAGACAGCTCATGAGGTAATGAGCGGAGAAAAATAAACTATGAATGTTCTGATGGACAGACTAAACATGTTTAGACTGTAGGCTAACTGAGTGTTCATATGGTCAAAAGATCAGCCATGATCAGCTGGGGTGTGTTACTTTTGGAAGTTAAAAATACAAAGAATTTGGTTTGAGTGCCAGACTATTTTTTACATTGAACAATGTTACATCTTTACCTAGCAATACAACACATTGGCACCCATTTGTCCTTAAGGTCTTGGCACACCCTTTTCATTTATGTAACCTTTATTTAACTAGGCAAGTTAGTTAAGAACAAATTCTTATTTACAATGACGGCCTACACTGGCCAAACCCAGACGACGCTGGGCCAATTGCAACCCGCCCTATGGAACTCCCAATCATGGCTGGTTGTGATACAGCCTGGATTTGAACCAGGTTGTCTGTAGTGACACACTCTAGCACTAAGATGCAGTGCCTTGGACCGCTGCACCACTCGGCAGCCCCTTACATAACATTGAGATGAACAAACTCAGAATAAACCCACTGTACTAGGCATGGCATTTACAAACACAGTCACTACCAGAGGTGCATTCAGTTTGCTTAAACACTTGCTACGTTACTGAACGGTTTGTACTGAACGACATGTTCTTGAACAGACTTTGAGGTACTTTTGCTTCCGTTTGGTAGGTGTGGAAAGCTGTGGCCTGAAGCAACGAGTGACGTATTTAAAGGGCAGTGGCTATGCTGACAGTGTTCCCCAGCTCACATTCCAACCCCTCTCCATTTCTTAACTGGTAGTTCAGTACAGCACCGTTTCCGTTCAATTGAATGTTCCAGAACATTAAAACGTACTGAACACAGACCAGGTGTCGACTGTGCCCTGCACTGTGAAAAGTGTGTGTTGTTCACCTTAAGTACTTCAACTGATTGTTATGATTGAAAATTACACTTTGGTTTATTCAACCTATTCTATTCAATTTGTCTGACATTTTTTTGTATTGAATGAAAGCTTATATAAAAATTGTTTTCAACACCTCATACGTATTACATAGCAGTTGGAACAATGTAGCTGCAGCAGCCAATCAGAAGAGTTGGGGGTGTGGTCTATTGGGGGCATGGCTTCGTCATACCAGTTCAACAGTTCTGTGCTAGTATCAGTGGCTGGATTTTGGATGGTTCTGTTCCCCTATTCCATGGACCACGCTGGCACCCGAAAGACTCGGATATGACTCTGGTTTCTCTTCATTATGAGATTATCTGGAGTTGTTTCCCTCTTTATTCTCTCTTGTGTTTTCTTTCGATGGACTAGGGGACAGTGCTAGTAACAGTGGTTTAATTGCGGCTGGTGCTGTTCCTCTAGTTCCCGGGCCAATGACACTGGAAGGACTGGGAAAGAAGGAAAGGGAACAGTGTCTTGACTGGAGCAGAGAGGACATACCACCGGAAAAACCTCTCGCCTCACAACTCCTGTTCTCAGATGATGACAACCCAAAAGCTAGTGAAAAGAGGGACAGTTTTGAACACCACAACAAGGCCCTCCAACGTCTTAGCCTCCTCCAGTTAGAGTGGTGGCTCATGGCCTGAGAGCTGGTCGAAACCAAAGAACACCTTTCCACCCTCTATTGCAGGCCTGGGCAATTCCAGTCCTCGGGGGCCTGATTGGTGTCACACTTTTCCCCCATCCCTAGCAAACACACCTGATTAAACTAATTGCATTTTTAACTGAGGGTCATGATTAGTTGATTATTGGAGTCAGGTGTGTTAGCTGGGCTGGGGCAAAAGTGTGACACCACTCAGGCCCCCGAGGACTGGAATTGCGCAAGCCTGCTCTATCGGGAAGAACAGAAAATTCCAGGGTCTTTCGCAAGGCATGGTCAAAGCGAAAACCAATCCTGTCCCTGTACAACAACCTTGTACAACAAAGGGACCAACAGCAACGACATCCTGGGGGTGGCAGGGGAGTTCTGCGGTAGGCTGTATGACACTAAGCCTACCAACCAGTTTCTCATGGCCACCTTCCTAGGTGGTCTAAACAGCGTCCCCGATGGTGACGAGAGTGGGAACTCCTCACCTGGGCCGTTTACTCCATGAACAAACACAAAGCACCAGGACCTGACGGGATCCCAGGAGAGTTCAATCAGACCTTGTGGAATTTCCTCAAGGGCGACATGGTGGAGGTCGCCTAGACTAGGAGAAGGCCTTTGACATGGTTAGTCATGACTTCCTGCAGTAGGTGCTAAACAAGATTAAGTTTCTCCAACATCTCATTCACTAGACCGAACTCTGCTACCTGAGCGTCACGAGCAGAGTTGTGGTAAACAACACCCTCACAAACCAGAAGGTTGCCCCCTCTGCTATAAGTCATCTACTTAGAGCTTTTCCTCCAGACGATCAGGTCAACACCAGAAATCCCTGGCTGCCAGGGGTCCAGGGGCTCAGAGTGGTGGCATACATGGATAACATCACCACCGTCGGCACAGATAGTCACTTCATCGCCACGGCAACAAAGGTGCTGGATGATTACTGTGCAGCCACTGGCACCCTCGACAACAAGGGTAGGAGAGAACTGTACCTGTCACAGGACTGGTATGAGACTTTCACCAGCTCTTTCCCTGTCAAAACAGAGACCATCCAGCTGCTGGGGGTCACCTTCCAGAGAGATGGATGTGGCTCTGCCATCTGGGAGGAGACCATTTGCCACGTCCAACAGAAGATCTGTGAATGGAGCGCACAATTCCTAACAATGACTGGTAAGATCCTGGTCCTGAAGGCAATCGTTATCCTATTCTCCTATTCCTAGGTAGGGTGTGAAATGCTGTGAAATGCTTACTTACAAACCCTTAACCAATAATGCAGTTCAATAAATAGAGTTAATAAAACATTTACGAAATAAACAAAAGTAAAAAAAAATCGAATCATTCAAAAAGTAAAACAATACATTTTCATAATAATAACGAGGCTATATACAGGGGGTACCGGTACCAAGTCAATGTGTGGGGGTACAGGTTAATAAAGGTAATTTGTAAAGTGACTATGCATAGATAATAAACAGCGAGTAGCAGCAGTGTAAAAACAAAGGGGGGGGGGGGTCCAATGTAAATAGTCCGGGTGGCCATTTGATTAGTTTAGTTGTTCAGCAGTCTCATGGCTTGTGGGCAAAGCTGTTAAGAAGCCCTTTGGTCCTAGACTTGGCGCTCCGGTACCATTTGCCGTGCGGTAGCAGAGAGAACAGTCTATGACTTGGGTGACCGGAGTCTGACAATTTTTTGAGCCTTCCAATGTCACCGCCTAGCATATAAGTCCTGGATGTCAGGAAGCTTGGCCCCAGTGATGTACTGGGCCGTACACACTACCCTCTGTAGCGCCTTCCGGTCAGATGCTGAGCAGTTGCCATAGCAAGCGGTAATGCAACCGGTCAGGATGCTCTCGATGGTGCAGCTGTAGAACTTTTTGAGGATCTGGGGACCCATGCCATTTGCCCTCTTCACAACTGCATTGTTGTGTTTGGACCATGATATTTTGTTGGTGATGTGGACACCAAGGAACTTTAAACTCTCGACCCGCTCCACTTCATTCACGTCGATGTTAATGGGGGCCTGTTCGGCCCTCCTTTTCACATAGTCCAAGATCAGCTCCTTTGTTTTACTCACAAAAAGAGAGAGGTTGTTGTCCTGGCACCACACTGCCAGGTCTCTGACCTCCTCCCTATAGGCTGTCTCATCATTGTCGGTGATCAGGCCTACCACTGTTGTGTCCTCAGCAAACTTAATGATGGCGTTGGAGTCGTGCTTGGCCATGCAGTCATGGGTGAACAGGGAGTACAGGAGGGGACTAAGCACGCATCCCTGAGGGGCCCCAGTGTTTAGGATCAGCGTGGCAGATGTGTTGTTGCCTACCCATCAGGAAGTCCAGGATCCAGTTGCAGAGGGAGGTGTTTAGTCCCAGGGTCCTTAGCTTAGTGATGAGCTTTGAGGGCACTATGGTGTTGAACGCTGAGCTGTAGCCAATGAATAGTATTCTCACATAGGTGTTCTTTTGTCCAGGTGGGAAAGGGCAGTGTCGAATGCAATAGAGATTGCATCATCTGTGGATCTGTTGGGGCGGTATGCAAATTGGAGTGGGTCTAGGGTTTCTGGGATAATGGTGTTGTGAGCAATGACCAGCCTTTCAAAGCATTTCATGGCTACAGACGTGAGTGCCACGGGTCGGTAGTCATTTAGGAAGGTTACCTTAGTGTTCTTTGGCACAGGGACTATGATGGTCTGCTTTAAAGATGTTGGTATTACAGACTCAGACAGGGAGTGGTTGAAAATGTCAGTGAAGACACTTGCCAGTTGGTCAGCACATGCTCAGAGTACACGTCCTGGTAATCCGTCTGGCATAGCGGCCTTTAGAATGTTGGCCTGTTTAAAACGTCTTACTCACATTGGCTGCGGAGAGCATGATCACACAGTCGTCCGGAAAAGCTGATGCTCTCATGCATGTTTCAGTGTTACTTGCCTCGAAGTGAGCATAGAAGTTATTTAGCTCGTCTGGTAGGCTCGTGTCACTGGGCAGCTCTCGTCGGAGCCAGTGTAGTACGATTAGATCTTAGTCCTGTATTGATGCTTTTCCTGTTTGATCATTCGTCAGAAGGCATAGCAGGATTTCTGATAACGCTTTGCCTGTGGTGCTTCCTGCTTTAATTTTTGCTTGTAAGCAGGAATCAGGAGGATAGAGTTATGGTCAGATTTGCCAAATGAATGGAGAGGGAGAGCTTTGTATGCGTCTCTGTGTGTGGAGTAAAGGTGGTCTAGAATTTGTTTCCCTATGGTTGCACATTTAACATGCTGATAGAAATTAGGTAAAACTGATTTAAGTTTCCCTGCATTAAAGTCCCCGGTGACTAGGAGCGCCGCCTCTGGATGAGTGTTTTCCTGTTTGCTTGTTGAGTGCGGTTTTAGTGCCAGCCTCGGTCTGTGGTGGTATGTAGACAGCTACGAAAAATACAGATGAAAACTCTCTAGGTAGCGTGATCTACAGCTTATCATGAGATACTCTGAGACTTCCTTAGATATCGTGCACCAGCTATTGTTTACAAATATACATAGGCCCGTGTCTTACCAGAGGCTGCTATTTAGTCCTGCCGATAGAGTGTATAACCCACCAGCTGTATGTTCTTAATGTCGTCGTTCAGCCACGACTCGGTGAAACATAAGATATTACAGTTTTTAATGTCCCGTTGGTAGGACATACGTGCTTTCAGTTCGTCCCATTTATTTTCCAGCGATTGAGCGTTAGCTATCAGAAGGAAGGCAAGGGCAGATTAGCCACTCGTCGCCTGATCCTCACAAGGCATCCTGATCTCTTTCCGCGAAACCTACGTTTCCTTTTCCAGCGAATCACAGGGATCTGGGCCTGGTCGGGTGTCCGTAGTATATGCGAATCCGACTCATTGGAGAAGAACTCCTTGTCCAATTTGAGGTGATTAATCCCTGTTCTGATGTCCAGAAGCTCTTTTCAGTCATAAGAAACTGTTGCAGCAACATTGTGTACAAAACAAGTTACAATCAAACAAAATAGCATGGTTGGTTAAGAGCTTTATAAGACAGCAGCCCTACCCTCCGGCGCCATCTTTAGTGAGTTGGTGTTTGAGTAATGTAAGGTACCAGGGAGAGATGGCTAATGATGAGAGGAACCTTGTCTTTGGGGTTTTTGTACAATAAGAACAGTCTTCACAGAAAATGCTATCTGGCTGGGGGACACTCCTTTCTCATATATCAAGTTTCACCTTTTGACCCATTCCACACATCTGCTGTTTGTTATGTAGAATAGGTGGGGGTATCGTTGCTATAAAAGATCTTTGCATTATTTTTTATGTTAGAGCTCTCGGAACAACACTCAAGAGTGTTGGGTCAACCAGCCTCATTATTGAAGAGCACTTAGTCTATGCTCCATTTTTAATACGTTTTGAATAAAGGAATATCCTGATTGGTGATTGACCTTGTCTCTCCTCATTATTGATTAGAATTTCCACGACACAATACCAACCCCAGACCTGTCCTCTGACCTTCAGCATCCATTCTCCCCCACGCCCCACGCCACCAACCACACCACCAGCACGAGCCAAAGCCGATGGACACATTGTCTACCCCCACCTCCCCCTTTTACTCTATAAGAACCAGCACGTTTGCTTCAGCGTTTGCTTCAACTTACTACACAACAGATTGCATCGTGCTACTCCTGACGAGTTGGAAGCGTTCTATCCTCTGATCTCATCGATTACTAGCAACATTGTTGCAAGCTTTTGTCTAACGAACAACCAAGGATTGTGTCGGATGGACAAATCAACTCCTCCAACCCCAGATACATAGCTAGCTACAGTGTCTCTCTGCTTCCCTGAAGTCTTTCGTGGTTAGAATGGATACAGCTGATGCCTCCCAGACTCTACCCCAACACGGCTAGAATCCACTACTTCACCGGATCCTTGCCGTAAGCTATGGACCTTTCCTGTCTCTTCCATTCTTGTACAGGTGCCCTCGCCACTCTCTCTCTCTCTCCCCGGAGCTTTGCTCGCTTACATCATACGCATATATCGCTGACTTTTTATTGATCAGCGGTTGGACTATTTGTTTAGTGACTTTTAGGGCAATTAACAAACATGATGCTGTTGTTCATTTTGCTGGTATCTACCCTTGGCTTTTACAATGTTGGCAATGCTTTTAGACCCCGTTGCACTGGGAATGAGGAAATATATGATTGTTTCTCCCTCGAGTATTGTGAGAAACCCCACGCTTGCTCCGGAAATGCACATGAGAACTATGCACATTTCTCCCAAACAATATGGGAGAAATCGGACTCTTGCACCTACATGTCAGGACTGTTCTCTTGGTACTTAACCATGTCTCTGGACTGGACCTGAAATATGTGGCGTTAAAGACTCTGGTGACTGTGGATTCTCGTTCAAGTGCTGTCTGTAAATCCACATGTTGTAACCCTCGATCTAGACTTGCCATTATCTTGCTACTTCTATTGTCTGGAAATGTGCAGTCTAACCCAGGTCCTGACATTCTTACCCCTGCCGAATTAAGTAGTCAGAGTGGCCTGAAGTTTTTGCATATGAATGTAAGAAGTCTTCTGCCGAAGCTTGATTTTGTGAATATATGGATAAAAACTGCCGACCCTGATGTATTTATGCTTTCTGAAACCTGGCTTAAAAAATCTATTACAGACAAAAATATTGGCATAAATGGTTTCAATGTTTTTCGAACAGATCGTAAATCCAAGGGTGGTGGTGTTGCTGTATACGTAAAAGACAAGTTCTCGGTGGTCGTTCTAACTTCTGTTACTAAACCTAACCAATTTGAATATCTGTCTTTGAACCTTGACTCAGCTTTAAATATTGTTGTATCTTGTTGTTATAGACTTCCATCTGCTACTGTTGGCTCACTGGATTGTATTTTCGAATTGTTATCACAGAATGTCAATTCTGAGTTTGTCTTGATGGGTGATCTGAATCAGGACTGGCTAACATCTAGCTCTGATCAACTCAAAATTCTATGCAATATCTATAATCTCACTCAGATTGTTAACAGTGTAACTAGGTTGAATATAAAATATCCTCTGAAATCCTCTTTGATTGATTTGATCTTAACTAATACTCCTCATCGTTTTAATGCTTCTGGTGTTTTTGCAAATGACATAAGTGATCATTGTGCTATTGCCTGTGTGAGAGATGGTAAAATTCCTAAGAAATCTCCACGTGTTATTTTGAAAAGAAACTGGAAGCGGTTTGATATTCAAGGTTTTTTACATGATGTATCTAGCATTGAATGGAATAGAATGGAATTAATCCCTGATGTTGAACTAGGATTTTCTTACTTACACAACGCATTCCAGGATGTATGCAATAGGGATTAAGGGCACAGAGAACCCTTGGTTTACTGAGGAACTGACTAAAATCATAAGGGAACTAAATGCTATGTGGGCTAAAGCAAGAGGGACTGGTTTGGCAGATGGTTGGATGGCTTTTAAACGTCTTCGAAATATGGGTGTGGCTATGATCCGTAAATTGAAAGCAGACCACTACCTGAAATCTACTTCACAAAATTTAAATAATCCACCCAAATTTTGGCAAGTAGTGAAGGGTTTGGAGTGCAAAAAAGATACACAGCTTCCCAAACAATTGTTGGTCGATTCACAGACTGTAACTGAGAGAACCTCCATTCTGAAAGCCTTGAATCAGCATTTTCTAGATGCAGGCAGTTTATTTGAAAAGGTCAAAGGTATAATTGAGCCCCCTATGAATTTACCTGACACCCATGTGCACTCCTTCGCCAGGTTCTCCTTTTTATCCTTCTCTGTCTCAGAAGTGTGTAAAGCCCTGAATGAAATTGATGGAAAAAAATCCCCTGGCCCTGATGAACTAGACCCCCGCCTCCTACACCTAGCTGCAGACATCATTGCTCCCCCCTTAACATGTATTTTTAACCTCACGCTTGATGTCTTGCCTCGCCTTGTTCACCAACTACTTCTCCGATAGAGTTCAGTGTGTCAAATCGGAGGGCCTGTTGTCCAGGCCTCTGGCAGTTTCTATGGGGGTGCCACAGGGTTCAATTCTTGGGCCGACTCTCTTCTCTGTATACATCACTGATGTCGCTCTTGCTGCTGGTGAGTCTCTGATCCACCTCTACGCAGACGACACCATTCTGTATACTTCTGGCCCTTCATTGGACACTATGTTAACTACCCTCCAGACGAGCTTCAATGCCATACGACTCTCCTTCCGTGGCCTCCAACTGCTCTTAAACGCAAGTAAAACTAAATGCATGCTCTTCAACCGATCGCTGCCCGCACCTGCCCATCCGTCCACCATCACTACTCTGGACAGTTCTGACTTAGAATATGTGGACAACTACAAATACCTAGGTGTCTGGTTAGACTGTAAACTCTCCTTCCAGACTCACATCAAACATCTCCAATCCAAAATTAAATCTAGATTTGGGTTCCTATTTCGCAACAAAGCATCCTTCACTCATGCTGCCAAACATACCCTCCTAAAACTGACCATCCTACCGATCCTCGACTTCGGTGATGTCATTTACAAAATAGCCTCCAACACTCTACTCAACAAAATGGATGCAGTCTATCACAGTGCCATCTGTTTTGTCACCAAAGTCCCATATACTACCCACCACTGCAACCTGTACGCTCTCGTTGGCTGGCCCTTGCTTCATACTCGTCGCCAAACCCACTGGCTCCAGGTCATCTACAAGTCCCTGCTAGGTAAAGCCCCGCCTTATCTCAGCTCGCTGGTCACCATAGCAGCACCCACCAGTAGCACGCGCTTCAGCAGGTATGTCTCACTGGTCACCCCCAAAGCCAATTCCTCCTTTGGCTGCCTTTCCTTCCAGTTCTCTACTGCCAATGACTGGAACGAACTACAAAAATCACTGTGTCACGACCTCTGCCGAAGTCGGTGCCTCTCCTTGTTCGGGCGGTGTTCGGCGGTCGACGTCACCGGTCTTCTAGCCATCACCGATCCACTTTTCATTTTCCATTGGTTTTGTCTTGTTTCCCAACACACCTGGTTGTCATTCCCTCATTACTTGTCATTTACTAACCCTCTGGTTTCCCCCATGTCTGTGTGTGTGATTGTTTATTGTCAGTGGCACGTTTCCGCCTGGTTTGCACCACACTGGTATTTTGTACTTTGTGCTGCCGCACTTTTTCCTGTAGGCATTTGTTTTTGTAAAGCTATTTGCGTTCAGTGTTTGTACTGTGCTTTCGTTCACTATCTCTGCTCTCCTGCGCCTGACTCTCACGCACCAGCTACACACACGGATCCTGACACACTGAAACTGGAGACACTTATCTCCCTCACTAGCTTTAAGCACCAGCTGTCAGAGCAGCTCACAGATCACTGCACCTGTACATAGCCCATCTGTAAATAGCCCAACCAACTACCTCATCCCCTACTGTATTTATTTATTAATCTTGCTCCTTTGCACCCCAATATTTCTACTTTGCACATTCATCTACAACACATCTACCATTCCAGTGTTTAATTGCTATATTGTAATTACTTTGCCACCATGGCCTATTTATTGCCTTACCTTCCTTATCTTAACTCATTTGCACACATTGTATATAGACTTGTTTTTCTACAGTATTATTGACTGTATGTTTGTTTACTCCATGTGTATCTCTGTGTTGTTATATGTGTCGAACTGCTTTGCTTTATCTTGGCCAGGTCACAGTTGTAAATGAGAACTTGTTCTCAACTTGCCTACCTGGTTAAATAAAGGTGAAATAAAATAAAATATAATAAAAGATGAGACGTGGAGGAGGGACCAAAGGTTATTTTCTGTTCCTTCTCTGTTGATTACTTAAATAATGGTTAATAATAATTTTTTGAAATTAAATTACTGATACATTTTTTTATTTCATTTTGATGATTATTTTATTTGCCTTTTATTTTGATCTCAAATGTAAAAGATCTGCATAGTTTTGCTTTGACTTATTGACTGTTATTGAACATTTTCGCTAGCGCCCCACCTGCGACAACATCCGGTAAAATGCAGAGTGCCAAATTTAAATTACAAAAATAGTAATATTAAACATTCATGAAAATACAAGTGTTGCACACCATTCAAAAGCTTAGAATCTTGGTAATCTCACAGCGTTGTCAGATTTCAAAAAGGCTTTACGGCGAAAGTATAGCATTTGATTGTCTGAGGACAGTGCCCTGCATACATATTCAATTAGCATAATAACATAACCAGCACGGGTGTCACAAAACTCAAAAATAGCGATAAAATAAATTGCTTACCTTTGAAGATCTTCCTCTGATGGCAATCCAAGGGGTCCCAGCTACACAATAAATGGTCCTTTTGTTCGATAAAGTCCGTCTTTATATCCCAAAAGCTCTGTTTGGTTGGCGCGTTTTGTTCAGTAATCCACCGTTCCACTCGTTCAATATACAAGACAGAAAACGTAAAAAGGTTACCTATAAACTTTGCCCAAACAACTCAAACAACGTTTCTAATCAATCCTCAGGTACCCAATTATGTACATAAACAATAATATTTCAGATGGAAAATAACCTGCTCAATAGAAAATTAAAACACAGAAGCGCGCACTCTCTGTCACACGCTCAAATCAGTACAGGTCACCGTTTGATCCACTTGGAAAAACAGCTCTTACTCATTGGTTTTTCAAAAAACAAGCCTGAAACCTTGTCTAAAGACTGTTGACATCTAGTGGAAGCCATAGGAACTGCAATCTGGGAGCTAAATCCCCCTGCTTTAAATAGCATGTCAAAAGAAAAAGTGTGACATCACAAAATCACATTTTCCGGATGGATTTTCCTCTGGTTTTTGCCTGCCAAATCAGTTCTGTTATACTCACAGACATTATTTTAACAGTTTTAGAAACTTCAGAGTGTTTTCTGAGTAACAGACAGTTTACCTTGGGCACGCCCGACTCTCCGAACTTCCGAATTCTGCCCTGGAGCCTAACATCAACTTGATTGAAATTTGAATCCTGTTAAGAATTTAGGAAAAACCAAATAAAATGACCTTATAATATGATTGTAATAACATTATTATTTAAATACTATAACAAACTGATAACTCTCCCAATATTGGGATATGCATAGGCACTTGAGGAACCTATACTCCTGTGTAAGATTCATTAATGCTACAAAAGTGTTAGTGCTCCACCTAAACGTGATAATACAACATGAACCTCAGACTGGGGCGAAGGTTCACCTTCCAACAGGACAACGACCCTAAGCACATAGCCAAGACAAAGCAAGAGTGGCTTCGGGACAAGTCTCTGAATGTCCTTGAGTGGCCCAGCCAGAGCCCGGACTTGAACCCGATCGAACATCTCTGGAGAGACTTGAAAATAGCTGCGCAGCAACGCTCCCCATCCAACCTGACAGAGCTTGAGAGGATCTGTGGAGAAGAATGGGAGAAACTCCCCAAATACAGGTGTGCCAAGCTTGTAGCGTCATACCCCAAAAGATTTGAGGCTGTAATCACTGCCAAAGGTGCTTCAACAAAGTACTGAGTAAAGGGTCTGAATACTTATGTAAATGTGATATTTCAGTCTTTTGATATTCTTATATATAAGCAAAAATGTCTAAACCTTGGGTAAAAAGTAAGGCCAAAGTAAGGCTGTAATCTAACAAAATGTGGAAAAAGTCAAGGGGTCGAAATACTTTTTGAATCCAATATTTAGCCAAAATGTGTATGTGAAAATCTGTATTCTGTAGACTATGACAAATAATCTGCAGGCTAGTTTTATTCATCCATTTATTTTATTTGTATTTGATACCATTGAGATTAGACAGATATTTTACAAAAGAGATCTGTCCTGTCCAAAAATGGCAGCTAAGAGACCGGTTCATTGATATATTTCTCCTCAAAAGCAATGGTTTCCATCCATTGATTGTGGCTCTCACTGTCATCTGGTTTCATTTGCAAACTGCTCTTAAAATTAAGAACCCTCTAATGGCTTTCATCATCGTAATCCTAATATATGTGCAGCCACGTTTTTCTTAAAATTCCCGCTATGTTGTTGGACAATTTCTCATGCGCTACTCTTTTTGTGTTTGTGTGTGTGGGTGTCTGTGTGACATACCACCACGAATGTTAAGATCATTCAGAACTACAAAATAACTTCTGATTTGGCCCAAGTACTTATCCCTGTATATTTTCTATAACCTAATGAGTTGTCATTTGACACTTTAAGTGCTAGTGTTGGTTTGATCTCTAGACGCCTTGGCTAAGAAACAAATCTTAAGCCAAAGTGACATGCCAAATCTTAGGCCAAGGCAACATGCAGTGATGCAAGAGCAGAGACACAGCGGTCGGTAGGAACAACTTATCTTTGGAATTTCAACCCAAACTGTCCAGTTCCCTGGTGTGTATACAAAGCTGTCATGGAGATAGATAAATTAATTGTCTGATGATTATCAGCAGCCAGAGACAAACAATCTGGAGCAAAAAGCATAGAACGCTATTGTCTGAGAATAGACAGATCTGGAAGAGAGAACGTAAACAGGAACACATCGACTAGAGATGGTACAGAGACCGTACAGCACGTCCCGGATAATGGTAGATATTATAGATTACAATGGAAATTAATTATTCAAAGATTTACTAAAATGGGATTTGTATCTTTTCTAATTTGGTACGGTAATGGGGGGTGTGTGAAATAGCATAGGTAGGTATGACTAGGATTACCTGGGGTGGCAGGTAGCCTAGCGGTTAAGGGGTTGGGCCAGTCACCTAAAGGTTGCTGGTTCAAATCCCTAAGCTGACTAGGTGTAAAATGTGCTGATGTGTCCTTTGGCAAGGGACTTAACCCTAGTTGCTCTGGATAAATAATTTAAATGTTAAAGAGAGTTCAGTACTAAGGGTCTATATGAAATAGCATACACTGTTTTATTTTAGCAGTAACTTACTGTATTAATCAACAGTATGATACTACATAAACTGAAGACAGTAGCTTTCTGTATAATGCACAGTAAAATACCGTACATTTGTTTTACAGCACACTGTGAGACCTTTCTGTAATTTCAACAGTAAAACACTGTAGAATACACAGTAAAATACCATACATATGTTTTACAGTATTAATTATGGTGCATTGTGCAAAAAAGTTGTGGGCAGGGAAAGAATTTCAGGCTCATTAGCATATTGTAAGATGTGTCTCGTAAGGGGCTATATTTGTTGCACCCGTGAGTGAGAATGCTGTACCCCCATAAAATACAGTAATATAGGGTATTTTAGAAAATTTACAAACCTTGTCCTTAAACTCTTCAGTGTCTTACTGGCCAGTTGCTGACAGTAATTTACTGTAATTCACACTAGTGGGTGCATGGTATTGTTGTCTCTCACTCATAACATTTTTGGGGGGGCGTATCTTGTAAGAGGCTATATTTGTTGCCCCTGTTAGGGAGAGCGCTGTACCAATTTAAGTGATATGTGGTAGTGGTTCCCTAACAATTCAATTAAATAGGAGAGAGCTCAGAGTAGCAGCAAGTCTCAAACCTCAAACCTTAAACCTCAAACCAGGCATGTCAATTTATCTGTTTTGCCCTGTAGTCACTGCCGGTTTGGAAGCCAATGTTTAGTGCTCTAGAAGTGCGAGTGAGATATAATACAAATGTCCATTAATTATAATCCACATAATAATTCTGATTTCCTGTTACTGCAGGATTATTAGCAGTCCCTAGCTCAAATTAAGATCCTACATCTGTAGTGAGGATAGAAGTGGTCCCTGTTCCCCGCAAGGGACTGCTATCATCAGGTGACCAATGGGTCCTTACGTTTTGTTTAAAGTAAAATACAACAAACATAACCAACATAAGCAACATTGTACTTCCATGGTAATGTTCTCCTGTTGTTTGTAAACAGTTTAGCGGTTTAATGACATGTTTTACTGCAGAGTGTGTTTTTATTATTATCATAAATTCTCTGAGAGTCACATCATCAGGATAAAGAGACACACTGTCTGAGATCTATGCTAATATATACTGTTTATACTGCCCTGCTCAGTGTGTGTGTGTGTGAGAGTGTGTGTGGACATGTTTAACTATTCTTGTGGGGACCAGAAGTCCCCACAAGAATAGTAAACAAACCAAAATTTGACCAACTGAGGACATTTTGTTAGTCTGCACAAGGTCAAATGCTATTTCTAGGGGGTTTAGGGTTAAGGTTAGATTTAGTGTTAGTGTTAGAATTACGTTAAGGGTTAGGGATAGGAGCTAGGGTTAGTTTTGGGGTTAGGAGCTAGGGTTAGTTTTAGGGTTTTAGGGTTAGGAAATAGGGTTAGGTTTAAGGTTAGGGTTAAGGTTTTTTGGTTAAGGTTAGGGTTAGGGTTAGGGTTAAGTTTAGGGTTAGGGTTAGGGTTAGGGTTAGTTTTAGGGTTTTAGGGTTAGGAAATAGGGTTAGGTTTAAGGTTAGGGTTAAGGTTAGGTTTTTTGGTTAAGGTTAGGGTTAGGGTTAGGGTAAGAGTAAGGGTAAGAGTACGGGTTAGGGTTAGGTTTAGGGATTAGGAAAAATATGATTTTGAATGGGACTGAAGTGTGTCCCTACAAGGTTAGCTGTAAAAGACTGTGTAGGTGTGCAGCCCTGCTCCGTGTGTGTGTGTGTGTGTGTGTGTGTGTGTGTGTGTGTGTGTGTGT
This sequence comes from Hucho hucho, assembly GCA_003317085.1. Lineage (NCBI taxonomy): Eukaryota > Metazoa > Chordata > Actinopteri > Salmoniformes > Salmonidae > Hucho > Hucho hucho. The sequence goes on from QNTS01002490.1 coordinate 45,446, forward strand.
GTGTGTGTGTGTGTGTGTGTGTGTGTGTGTGTGTGGATCTGCTCTCTCTGTGTGTGCAGGAGAGTGTAAATATGTTAATAAATCACTGAATGCTTTAAATACAAATTGATCATTTTAGCACTAGTGAACCAGGGTTAATCTCTCTCTGCATCTTTAACATGAAACCAAGGAAATGTTATGACTTATGTTGGAATAAACATGACAAACTGGACATGAAATGGAGAAAAAAAAAATAACAGATGTTTTGGCACCATCTGTGCATTAATGTTTTGTTCATAACTTTTCATAGTAATTTATTGTATCAATACAGAAGAAAAGTCCTATAGCTGCTGACAGTTACTATTCATGCACGTTTCATCACATTACGGTTTTGAAGATGCGTTGTAGGACTGTGATGTCACCAGATTGACTTCAGATGCATTGTGACATTAGCTAGCTACCTAGGATTGAGGGGAGATCACCGGATTTTAGCTAGATAACTTTAGCACTTTAGCATTAACTTTAGCTTTACCTTTATTTAACTAGGCAAGTCAGTTAAGAACACATTCTTACTTTCAATGACGGCCTAGGAACAGTGGGTTAACTGCCTTGTTCAGGGGCAGAACGACAGATTTGTACATTGTTAGCTCGGGGATTTGAATTTGCAACCTTTCGGTTTCTAGTCCAACACTCTAACCACTAGGCTACCCCGCCGCCACTAGGCTACCATTAGCATTGCTAGCCTATTTTTGATTAACTTTGCTAACTTTTATTTGTATTTACTTAACCTTTATTTATCAAGGCAAGATTTCTTTTTTTTTACAATGACGGCCTACCAAAAGGCAAAAGGCCTCCTGAGGGGACGGGGGCTGGGATAAAAAATTTAAATCAATTAAAATATAGGACTAAACACACATCACAACAAGAGAGACAACACAACACTACATAAAGAGAGACCTAAGCCAACAACATAGCATGGCAACAACACATGACAACACAGCATGGTAGCAACACAACATGACAGCAACATGGTAGCAACACAACGTGGCAGAAGCACAACCTGGTAGCAGCACAAAACAGGGTACAAACATTATTGGGCACAAAGGGAAAGAAGGTAGAGACAACAATACATCACGCAAAGCAGCCAACTAATGGCATTGCCATCTGTGTAAAGTAGATTTCACAACATGAAAATTAATGAAAAGTTGATTCCTTGTAAATATTTGCTTACTTCAGCAATGTCATTGCTGTGGCGTCTGTGGTAGCTGTGGCGTCTGTGGAACGTTCATAACAGTGGCAACGACATGGCAGAGTGACGGAAGTGCAACCCATGAATAGGATACTCTCACTCTTCAGATTGTAAAAGGATTTGTATGACATGGTTATGACCGTGTCGTAAAGTATTATGACACTGGGTGTCAAGTAAAGTGTTACTGGAATTTCCCCATTGAAGTAGAATAATAATAATAAGAAGAAGAAGAAGAAGAAGAAGAAGAAACAGAAGAAGAAGCAGAAACAGAAGAAGAAGAAGATAATGAATATGAGGAAGAGGAGGAGGAAGTGGAGGAGGTGAACGAGGGGAAGGAGCAACCAGCTCAGCTCCAGGCCAGGGAGACATTATCAGTTTAAGGGGAGTTAGAGAGGTGAGTCCAGTGTCACTGTCTCGTAATGTCATCACAATAACCCGGTGGGACAAAAAAACACTAATAAATAGCCGTATTGGCCCATTGGGTTGGATTTCTCCTTCATCATACAATGTTAGTAGAGGGGGGAGGAAGTGAAAGCACCACACACAGAAAGAAAGAAAATCATCTTGTTTCGAGGTTTTTTTGTTTTGTGTTAAGTCAGTGTGGCCCTATGCCCTAGCTACCATCTCACTATGGACACTGGAAAACTAGGACTGTCTAGAAATAACTCTGATGACCCTGATTATGTAGTCTGTCATCTCCAAGGTCTGTATCGAATAAACTTGATTATTACACAAATATTTGGAAATGTCTGCTCTACCCAAAAATACAACCAACTGATTGCAGCATTACGGCAAAACTGGAAGAGGCAAGTGGAAGGGGGAAAAAGTAAGGAGCTTGTCTGTCGGTCCTGCATTAAAGACCAAAATTGGTTAAAGAAAATTGTGATATATAGAAATATAGACCAGTTTCATTTAAGGACCCAAAAATGTGCAGCTTAGCCATATAGATTGCAAAATAGTTGGGAAGAGATATTCGATGTACCGATTCCATGGCACGTGGTTTATGAATTGACACACAAAATGACGCTAGATTCAAAACTTAGAATTTTTCCATTTCAATTATTATACAAAATTGTGTTATATATATAGGGGGTACAACCTTCCCAGCTCTGCAGATATTGCTGCGAGGAGGCAGAGTCATTAGATAATTTATTTTGGTACTGTCCATGTGTAGCTTGTTTTTGGTCACAGGTCCAGGAATGGCTGAAGAATTGTAACATTTACCTGGAGCTAACGCTGCAGATAGCAATACTGGGTAATTTGAAAAGTCATAGTCAATCTATCAATAATATAATAATACTTTTAGCAAAAAAATGTATCTATAATTTGTAATCTGTAGAAACTATGAGAATAGAAAGGTTCAGAACTTTTGTGAAGCATTTGAACTTGTCAGGTTGGTGTGTGTAGCTGGTGAAAAGTCAGGCGCAGGAAAGCAGAGATGAATGAACAACGTATTTAATAAAATACGGCAGAACAGGATAACAAATCCAATGCGCCCAAAAAACAAACGGGCGAAATAATGCCAGCCATAAACATAAACAATGATCAGAAATACAGTGTAGACATTGTTAATGTTGTAAATGACTATTGTAGCTGGAAACGGCAGATTTTTTATTGAATATCTACGTAGGCGTACAGAGACCCATTATCAGCAACCATCACTCCTGTGTTCCAATGGCACGTTGTGTTAGCTAATCCAAGTTCATCATTTTAAAAGGCTAATTGATCATTAGAAAACCATTTTGCAATTATGTTAGCACAGCTGAAAACTGTTGTTCTGATTAAAGAAGCAATAAAACTGTCCTTCTTTAGACTAGTTGAGTATCTGGAGCATCAGTATTTGCGGGTTCAATTACAGGCTCAAAATGGCCCGAAGCAAAAGACTTTCTTCTGAAACTCGTCAGTCTATTCTTGTTCTGAGAAATGAAGGCTATTCCATGCGAGAAATTGCCAAGAAACTGAAGATCTCATACAACGCTGTGTACTACTCCCTTCACAGAACAGCGCAAACTGGCTCTAACCAGAAAAGAAACAGGAGTGGGAAGCCCCGGTGCACCCGCAAAACACCAGTCTCAGCGTCAACAGTGAAGAGGCGACTCCGGGATGCTGGCCTTCTAGGCAGAGTTGCAAAGAAAAAGCCATATCTCAGACTGGCCAATAAAAAGGAAAGATTAAGATGGGCAAAAGAACACAGACACTGGACAGAGGAACTCTGCCTAGAAGGCCAGCATCCCGGAGTCGCCTCTTCACTGTTGACGTTGAGACTGGTCTTTTGCGGGGACTATTTAATGAAGCTGCCAGTTGAGGATTTGTGTCAGGGGGCTATGGAGTTTTTAAGTATGCTCCCTCTAATTCTCTCTCTCTCTCTCTCTCTCTCTCTCTCTCTCTATCTCTGAGGACCTGAGCCTTAGTTTTTAAGTATGCTCCCTCTAAGTCTCTCTCTCCCTCTCCCTTTCCCTCTCCCTCTCTCTCCTCTCTCCTCTCGTAGGACCTGAGCCCTAGGACCATGCCTCAGGACTACCTGGCCTGATGACTCCTTGCTGTCCCCAGTCCACCTGGTCATACTGCCTGCTGCTCCAGTTTCAACTGTTCTGCCTGTGGCTATGGAACCCTGACCTGTTCACTGGACGTGCTACCTTGTCCCGAACCTGCTGTTTTGGACTCTCTCTCTACCGCACCTGCCGTCTCTAACTCTGAATGATCGGCTATGAAAAGCCAACTGACATTTACTCCTGAGGTGCTGAACTGTTGCACCCTCTACAACGCCTGTGATTATTATTATCTGACCCTGCTGGTCACATATGAACGTTTAAACATCTTGGCCTTGTTCTGTTATAATCTCCACCCGGCACAGCCAGAAGAGGACTGGCCACCCCTCAGAGCCTGGTTCCTCTCTAGGTTTCTTCCTAGGTTCCAGCCTTTCTAGGGAGTCTTTCCTAGCCACTGTGCTTCTACATCTGCATTGCCTGCTGTTTGGGGTTTTAGGCTGGGTTTCCGTACAGAACTTTGTGACATCGGCTGATGTAAAAAGGGCTTTATAAATACATTTGATTGATTGATTGAGATGGTTTGGGATGAGTTGAACCCCAGAGTGAAGGAAAAGCAGCCATATGTGGGAACTCCTTCAAGACTGTTGGAAAAGCATTCCAGGTGAACCTGGTTGAGAGAATGCCAAGAGTGTGCAAAGCTGTCATCAAGGCAAAGGGTGGCTATTTGAAGAATCTCAAATGTAAAACATACTTTGATTTGTTTAACCTTTTTTTGCTTACTACATGATTCCATATGTGTTATTTCATAGTTTTGTTGTCTTCACTATTATTCTACAATGTAGAAAATAGTAAAAATAAAGAAAAACCCTTGAATGAGTATGTGTTCTAAAACTTTTGAACGGTGGTGTATATTTACACCAAAAAATATATGTGGGATTGGAAATGATGCAGGCAATTACATTGATGGAAGCTACAATCTATCTGCAATATTAAAGCTGATCTACCCCATAAAATAAAAATATATATATTTAAAACATATTTGAATATTACATGCCCTGAGGTGATGTGGTGGTTGTGGTGTTGTTGGGCTGCCCTGTGATGTGGTGGTTGTGGTGTTGTTGGGCTGCCCTGTGATGTGGTGGCTGTGATGTTGTTGGGCTGCCCTGTGATGTGGTGGTTGTGGTGTTGTTGGGCTGCCCTGTGATGTGGTGGCTGTGATGTTGTTGGGCTGCCCTGTGATGTGGTGGCTGTGATGTTGTCTCGCTCTCTCTCTCAATTTCAATTTCAATTCATTTCAAGGGGCTTTATCGGCATGGGAAACACATGTTTACAATGCCAAAGCAAGTGAAATAGATAGATAATAAACAAAAATGAAATAAGCAATAAAAAATGAACAGTAAACATTACACTTCCAAAAGTTCCAAAAGAATTAAGACACTTCAAATGTCATATTACGTCTATAGACAGTGTTGCACAAAAGTACAAAGTAAAATAAATAAACATAAATATAGGTTGTATTTACAATCGTGTTGTTCTTCACTGGTTGCCATTTTCTTTTGGCAACAGCTCTTGCTGTTGTGATTGCACACTGTAGTATTTCACCCAATAGATATGTGAGTTTATCAAAATTGGATTTGTTTTCGAATTCTTTGTATGTCTGTGTAATCTTAGGGAAATACAGTGGCTTGCGAAAGTATTCACCCACCTTGGCATTTTTCCTATTTTATTATATTACAACCTGGAATTAAATTGCTTTTTGGGGGGTTTGTATCATTTGATTTACACAACATGCCTAACAATTTGAAGATACAAAATATTTTTTTATTGTGAAACAAACAAGAAATAAGACAAAAAAACTGAAAACTTGAGCGTACATAACTATTCACCCCCCCCAAGTTAATACTTTGTAGAGACACCTTTTGCAGCAAATACAGCTGCAAGTCTCTTGGGGTATGTCTCTATTAGCTTGGCACATCTAGCCAATGGGATTTTTGCCCATTCTTCAAGACAAAACTGCTTCAGCACCTTCAAGTTGGATGGGTTCCGCTGGTGTACAGCAATCTTTAATACCACAGATTCTCAATTGGATTGAGGTCTGGGCTTGACTAGACCATTCCAAGACATTTAAATGTTTCCCCTTAAACCACTTGGGTGTTGCTTTAGCAGTATGCTTAGGGTCATTGTCCTGCTGGAAGGTGAACCTCCATCCCAGTTTCAGTTCTCTGGAAGACTGAAACAGGTTTCCCTCAATAATTTCCCTGTATTTAGCGTCATCCATCATTCCTTCCATTCTGACAAGTTTCCCAGTCCCTGCCGATGAAAAACATCCCCACAGCATGATGCTGCCACCACCATGCTTCACTGTGGGGATGGTGTCACATTCTCGGGGTGATGAAAATATCAATTTTCTCTTCTGACCAGAGTACCTTCTTCAATATATTTGGGTAGTCTTCCACATGCCTTTTGGCGAACACCAAACATGCTTACTTATTTTTTTCTTCAAGCAATGGCTTTTTTCTGGCCACTCTTCCATAAAGCCCAGCTCGGTGGAGTGTACGGCTTGAAGTGATCCTATGGACAGATACTCTAATCTCCGCTGTGGAGCTTTGCAGCTCCTTCAGGGTTATTTTTGGCCTCTTTGTTGCCTGTCTGATTAAGGCCCTCCGTGCCTGGTCTGTGAGTTTTGGTGTGCGGCCCTCTCTTGGCAGGTTTGTTGTGGTGCCATATTCTTTAAATTGTTTAATAATGGATTTAATGGTGCTCCGTGGGATGTTCAAAGTTTCAGATATTTTTTAGAACCCAACCCTGATCTGTACTTCTCCACAACTTTGTCCTTGACCTTTTTGGAGAGTTCCTTGGTCTTCATGGTGCCGCTTGCTTGGTGGTGCCCCTTGCTTAGTGGTGTTGCAGACTCTGGGGCCTTTCAGAACAGCTGTATATGTACTGAGATCATGTGACAGATCATGTGACACTTAAATAAAGTCCACCTGTGTGCAATGTAACAAATTATGTGACTTCTGAAGGTAATTGGTTGCACCAGATCTTATTTAGGGGCTTCATAGCAAAGGGGGTGAACACGTATGCACGCATCACTTTTCAGTTTGTTTTTTTTTTGAATTTTTTGAAACAAGTCATTTTTTTCATTTCACTTCACCAATTTGGGGGATGAATACTTTTGCAAGGCACTGTGTGTCTCTAATATGGTCTTAGATTTTGCAGGAGGTTAGGAAGTGCAGCTCAGTTTCCACCTCATTTTGTGGGAAGTGTGCACATAGCCTGTCTTCTCTTGAGAAGCAGGTCTGCCTTTGGCGGCCTTTCTCAATAGCACTGCGTTGCTCACTGAGTCTGTACATAGTCAAATATTTCCTTAATTTTGGGTCAGTCACAGTGGTCAGGTATTCTGCCACTGTGTACTCTCTGTTTAGGGCTAAATAGCATTGTAGTTTGCTCAGTTTTTTTGTAAATTCTTTCCAATGTGTCAAGTAATTATCTTTTTCATTTCTCATGATTTGGTTGGGTCTAATTGTGCTGCTGTCCTGGGGCTCTGTGGGGTCTGTTTCTGTTTGTGAACAGAGCCCCAGGACCCGCTTGCAGAATTCTGCATGCAGAATCTCAATTTGGTGTTTGCCCCATTTTGTGAATTCTTGATTGGTGAGCGGAGCCCAGACCCCACAACCATAAAGGGCAATGGGTTCTATAACTGATTCAAGTATTTTTAGCCAGATCCTAATTGGTATGTCAAATTTTATGTTCCTTTTGTTGACATAGAAGGCCCTTTTTGCCTTGTCTTTGTGGAAGTTACATGTTGCGCTGATGTTTAGGCAGAGGTATGTATAGTTTTTGTGTGCTCTAGTGCTCAGCAAACAGTAGACATTTAACTTCAGATTCTATTAGGGTGAAGCCGGGTGCTGCAGACTAGTGCCTTTGCCAATTCGTTGATATATATGTTGAAGAGGGTGGGGCTTAAGTTTCTTGCCAATTCTAACCCCACATTTGTTGTTGGTGTACATGGATTTTAGAATGTCGTATGTTTTTCCCCCAACTCCACTTTCCATCAATTTGTATACCAGGCCCTTGTGCCAAATGGAGTCTAAAGCTTTTTTGAAATCAACAAAGCATGAGAAGACTTTGCCTTTGTTTTGGTTTGTTTGTTTGTAAATTTGGGTTTGTAGGGTGAATACGTGGTCTGTCGTACAGTAATTTGGTAAAAAGCCAATTTGACATTTGCTCAGTACATTGTTTTCGCTGAGGAAATGTATGACTCTGCTGTTAAGGATAATGTATAGGATTTCCCCAAGGCTGCTGTTGATGCATATCCCACGGTAGTTATTGGGGTAAAATTTGTCTTCTCTTTTGTGGATTGGGGTGATCAGTCCTTGGTTCCAAATATTGGGAAAAATTCCAGAGCTGAGGATGATGTTAAAGAGTTTAAGTATAGCCAATTGGAATTTGTGGTCTGTATATTTTATAATTTCATTTAGGATACCATCAACCCCACAGGCCTTTTTGGGTTGGGTTTGTATTTGGTCCTGTAGTTCATTCAATGTAATTGGAGAATCTAGTGGGTTCTGATAGTCTTTAATAGTTGATTCTAAGATGTGTATTTGATCATGTACATGTTTTTGTTGTTTGTTCTTTGTTATAGAGCCAAATAGATTGGAGAAGTGGATTATCCATACATCTCCGTTTTGGATAGATAACTCTTAGTGTTGTTGTTTGTTTAGAGTTTTTCAATTTTCCCAGAAGTGGTTAGATTCTATGGATTTTTCAGTTGCATTGAGCTGATTTCGGACGTGAATTTCCTTCTTTTCCGTAGTGTATTTCTGTATTGTTTAGTGATTCACCATAGTGAAGGCGTAGGCTCAGGTTTTCTGGGTCTCTATGTTTTTGGTTGGATAGCTTTCTCAATTTCTTTCTTAGGTTTTTGCATTCTTCATTAAACCATTTGCCATTGTTGTTAATTTTCTCAGGTTGTCTGCTTGAAATTTTTAGATTTGATAAGGAAGCTGAGACACTTTCACTATTACAGTGAAACATTTTGTCCAGGAAATTGTCTAGAAGGGATTGAATTTGTGGTTGCCTAATTCGTTTTTTTTCTTTCCTTTCATCTATAGCATTTCATAGTATTATTCAGTTCCTTTGGCTTTGATGCCTCATTATTGAGCAAAGCTCTGTTCAAGTAGAGTGTGATGTTGCTGTGATCAGATAGGGGTGTCAGTGGACTGACTGTGAACTCTAAGTCTCTCTCTTTTTCTCTGTGTTTGTTTTTCCTGCTATGAGTCGCTGCGCTCATCAGCCATCCCCTGGGGGCCCTGCCATTACTCTCTGCCTGGGGAAGAATGTAAACAACACACACCATATAATCCCCTGCTCTGTCTTTCTCACGCCACACTTCCTGCTGACTTTTTACCAGGAAGTGTTTGTACATTTTCACCTAAAAAACGATCAAAGCATCAAGCCCAAACACGACAGAATGAAAAAATGAAACAAACAGTTTATGTATCCACCCAGCAAACCGTTAACATCCCACATAGCACCTGTCCTGAAAGCTAAACACTTTCCTACCCATTTACAGCAAGTTTCAGTGCGGCCTCCCGGGCCGCTCCTCACACGGAGTGCTGTGCTTACCCCAGCAGTGTACCACCGCCGACAATTTTACATGCCTGTGATGGACCTGAGTGGTGGGGCTGGGGAGGAAAGATGCGTCCTCACGTAAATATGGCAGACTTGTATATCCGTAAAACTGGATTTATGCCTGTTTGTGTTGGCGTCCAGAGAGCTATTACTTTGAGGTTTGATGTCAAATGTAGGTCTACAGTATAAATTATAACACCATTCATACATTTAGAAACATTTAGATTTGTGCATTTTTAAACACTTTTATGAATGACTCTTCTTTATCATTTGTTTCCATCTTTTGTATTGCATCTTTGTTGTAAAAAGTTGCCATAACAAGTAAAATCTGCACTATCTCTGTCAATCACAGGAGGTTAGTGGCACCTTAATTGGGGAGGACGGGCTCGTGGTAATGGCTGGAGCGCAATTAGTGGAATGGCATCAAACACATCAAACATATGGTTTCCAAGAGTTTGATGCCATGCCATTCGCTCCGTTACAGCCATTATTATGAGCCGTCATCCCCTCAGCAGCCTCCACTGCTGTCAATGATTCTCTTTCATCTATCACAAACAAATGGTATGTATGTGTTTGTCTTTACCTGTGTTATATGTTCCTTCCAATGTACAGAATACCTCAAAAACCAATCTGCGACCAGGACATTTTATAAATATATATTAGCTTGTGATGCAGAAAGAAAATATCATAAAGCAAATGCCTGCCTGTCTCGTTTCATCATTCCCCTTGTTTGAAGAAGCAGAAATCTAATACCTCTGGCCCATATTGGATCCTCCCTGAAGCAGAAGGGTTTGGGAAATCAGTTTTCACAGTGTTGCTGCCATGTCGAACAAGAGCACACCTTTCTCTATCATTTAGCTCACTCCCTCAAATATTTTTGTACCTCAATTGCGCGGAATGCTAGCAGCAGACCGTTGTTTGGCGTAGATGGGTCTTTGCTGTTGAAAGTGCCCTGCTGTAATGCATTTCTAAACTGCCACGTTGGCGTTTTGACTATAAATCAGCAGAAAATGATTCTAGCTGAAAAGTGAAAGAGACAAGAAAAGGGACATACTTTGAAAGAGACTTGGGAAGAGTACTTTCATCTATTTTACCCTTGTATCGTCTGCTCTGTGTCTACTGATTTCGTCAAAAGAATATCTTGACCTCAAGTAAGAGGTCATGGGAATGCATTTGAAATCTACTCCAGACCCCGCCGTACTTCACGAGACAACAAAGTGGAATGCTTTGTTTGTATTTGTTTTCCACATGACAGGGAGAGAATGGTACTGTGATTCTATAATGCAGAAATGTAATAAAACCCCAACAAACTAAATACTGCCATCTTCACAGTTCAGGCCAAGTTCACCGTTATGGCTAATAGCTGGCTAAGATGAAATACTGGTAGAATTAAAGCCAAGCTAACAGGAAACAAACCCAGATAGATCATTACTGTAATAGCTCTCTTTAAATGAGTGAAACTACGCAGACACTACCACTGACTGTCTGCCATTATAAGCTTCTGTGTGTGAACTGTGATCTGGTTAGTAAATGCTCATCCGTACACACTAAAACATGATGGTTCTAAATAATACCATATAGGGGTTCTTTAGCTTGTAATATTAGTGGAACTCTTATTGGTGCTATATAGAACCCTTTTTTGACGGTTTCATAAAGAACCATGCTCATAAGGTTCTAAATTAGAACCTGTAATGTATGTCATATCAACAGAGCTATATTTTCTGGGTGATTTAAATATTGACTGGCTTTTCATCAAGCTGCCCTCTCAAGAAAAAGTTTCAAACTATAATCATTGCCTGCAACCTAGATCAGGTTATCAACCTACCAGGGTAGTTACAAACAGCACAGGAATGAACTCATCAACATGTATTGATCACATCTTTACTAATGCTGCAGAAATGTCCTTTAAAGCAGTATCCAAATCCATTGGATGTAGTGATCACAATATAGTAGGCATATCTTGGAAAACCAAAGTTCCACAGGCTGGGCCTAATATTTTGTATAAGAGATCATGCAATACGTTTCGTAGTGATTCCTGTGTAGACGATGTAAATAATATTTGCTGGTCTGTGGTGTGTAATGAGGAGCAACCAGACGCTACACTTGACACATTTGGAAATTGCTTATTCGAGTTACTAATAAGCATGCACCCATTAAGAAAATGACTGTAAAAACTGTTAAATCCCCGTGGATTGATGAGGAATTGAAAAATGGTATGGTTGAAAGGGATGAGGCAAAAGGAATGGCTAATAAGACAGGCTGCACACCCGATTGGCAAACGTACTGCAAATTGAGAAATCATGTGACTTAACTGAATAAAAAGAAGAAGAAACTACACTATGAAACAAGGATAGATGACATAAAGAATGACAGTAAAAATCTTCAGAGCACCTTAAATTACGTTTTTGGCAAAAAGGCAAACTCAGCTCCATCATTCATTGAATCAGTTGGCTCATTCATCACAAAACCCAAAGATATTGCCAATTACTTTAATGATTTTTCCATTGGAAAGATTAGCAAACTTAGACATGACATGCCAGCAACAAATGCTGACACTACACATCCAAGTATAACTGACCAAATTATGAAAGATAAGCATTGTAATTTTGAATTCCATGAAGTTAGTGTGGAAGAGGTGAAACAATGACAAGCCACTGGGGTCTGACAACTTGGATGGAAAATGATTATGGAAAATACCGGACGATATTGCCACTCCTATTTGCCATATCTTAAATTTAAGCCTACTAGAAAGTGTGTGCCCTCAGGCCTGGAGGGAAGTAAAAATTATTCCCCTACCTAAGAATAGTAAAGCCCCCTTAACTGGCTCAAAGAGCCGACCAATCAGACTGTTACCAACCCTTTCAGTATGCTTCTTTCAAAGATAATTTGTAAAAATCCAAATAACTTCACCGATCTTCATGGTAAAGGGTTTAAACACTGTTTCCCATGCTTTTTCAATGAACCATAAACAATTAATGAACATGCCCTTGTGGAACGGTCGTTAAGACACTAACAGTTAAGGTCACAGTTATGAAAACTTAGGACACTAAAGAGGCCTATCTACTGACTCTGAAAAACACCAAAAGAAAGATGCCCAGGGTCCCTGCTCATCTGCGTGAACGTGCCTTAGGCATGCTGCAAGGAGGCATGAAGACTGCAGATGTGGCCAGGGCAATAATTTGCAATGTCCGTATTGTGAGACACCTAAGACAGCGCCACAGGGAGACAGGACAGACAGCGGATTGTCCTCACAGTGGCAGACCACGTGTAACAACACCTGCACAGGATCGGTACATCCAAACATCACACCTGTGGGAACGGTACAGGATGGCAACAACAACTGCCCGAGTTACACCAGGAATGCACAATCCCTCCATCAGTGCTCAGACTGTCCGCAATAGGCTGAGAGTGGCTGGACTGAGGGCTTGTAGGCCTGTTGTAAGGCAGGTCCTCACCAGACATCACCAGCAACAACTTTGCCTATGGGCACAAACCCACTGTCGCTGGACCAGACAGGACTGGCAAAAAGTGCTCTTCACTGACGAGTTGCGGTTTTGTCTCACCAGGGGTGATGGTCGGATTCGTGTTCATCGTCGAAGGAATGAGCATTACACCGAAGCCTGTACTCTGGAGCGGGATTGATTTGGAGGTGGAGGGTCCGTCATGGTCTGGGGTGGTGTGTCACAGCATCATCGGACTGAGCTTGTTGTCATTGCAGGCAATCTCAACGCTGTGCGTTACAGGGAAGACATCCTCCTCCCTCATGTGGTACCCTTCCTGCAGGCTCATCCTGACATGACCCTCCAGCATGACAATGCCACCAGCCATACTGCTCGTTCTGTGCATTATTTCCTGCAAGACAGGAATGTCAGTGTTCTGCCATGGCCAGCGAAGAGCCCGGATCTCAATCCCAGACCTGTTGGATCGGAGGATGAGGGCTAGGGCCATTCCCCCCCAGAAATGTCTGGGAACTTGCAGGTGCCTTGGTGGAAGAGTGGGGTAACATCTCATAGCAAGAACTGGGAAATCTGGTGCAGTCCATGAGGAGGAGATGCACTGCAGTACTTAATGCAGCTGGTGGTCACACCAGATACTGACTGTTATTTTTGATTTTGACCCCCCCCTCTGTTCAGGGACACATTATTAAATTTCTGTTAGTCACGTCTGTGGAACTTGTTCAGTTTTTGTCTCAGTTGTTGAATCTTGTTATGTTCATACAAATATTTACACATGTTAAGTTTGCTGAAAATGAACGCAGTTGACAGTGAGAGGACATTTCTTTTTTTGCTGAGATTATATTGTGTATAAAGAGTTACCTGTTTAACAGAACACAGAGGGTGTTCTTTACTGGAAGCCTCCAGAAAAATTCAGGCAGAATCAGGAATTCCCCAAGGCAGCTGCAATTGGCTCAGAACAGGGTAGCACGGCTGCCCCTTAAATGTACACGGAGTGCTAACATTAATAATATGCATGTAAATCTCTCATGGCTCAAAGTGGAGGAGAGATGGACATCATCACTACTTGTTTTTGTGAGAAGTGTTGACATGTTGAATGCACCGTTGTGTCTGTTTGAACTACTAGCACACAGCTCGGACACCCATGCATACCCCACAAGACATGCCACCAAAGGTCTCTTCAAAGTCCCCAAGTCAAGAACAGACTATGGGAGGTGCACAGTTCTACTTTTCCACATCAGGTAACTGATTCAAGCAGTAGAATCAGATTTAAAAAAACAGATAAAAATATATCTTATGGAACAGCGGGAATTGTGAAGAGACACACACACACACACACAGGAACAGACACACGCATACGCACACACACGCTAGCACACACACTCTACAACACGTACATTGTAATATTGTTGTATCGTGCCGTGGTATTATATATGTTGTATTGTAGATATTTAGTGGTGTAATAATGGTACATGGTATATTGTTTTATATGTAGTTTTATATGTAATGTAAGTGTCTTAATGTGTGTGGACCCCAGGAAGAGTAGCTGTTGCTTGGCAGCAACTGAAGGGGATCCCTAATAAATTCAATAAAATACAAAAAATGTATGGCAATATAGAGAACCCTTTCCTAAGATTCTATAAAGAACCATTAAAACAGGTTCTATATACAGTAGCAGCAAAAAAAGGGCTCCACTATGGTTACAACCCTTTTTAGGGCTATGTAGAACCCTTTTTTTATATGATTCTTTATAGAACCTTTATGGAGAATTTCTCAAACTAAAACCTTCTTTGTAGATGCTTTCGAACAACCATAAAGGGTTTTTATTCTGGTCAGCAATATTACATTGCTAAAATTCCATAGGTGCTATTATTGTGTTAATTGACAAGTTGGTGGTGAAGCGTGATTCATTTCCACTGCACCAGAGTCCAATGGCGGCGAGCTTTACACCACTCCAGCCGACGCTTGGCATTGAGCATGGTGATCTTACGCTTTTGTGCGGCTCCTAAGCAAAGGAAACCCATTTCATGAAGCTCCCAACAAACAGTTGCTTCCAGAGGCAGTTTGGAACTGGGTAGTGGGTGTTGCAACCGAGGACACGGCTGAGCCGTTGTTGCTCCTAGACGTTTCCACTTCACAATAACATCACTTACAGTTGACCGGGGCAGCTCTAGCAGGGCAGAAATTTTACTAATTGACTTGTTGGAAAGGTGGCATCCTACAATGGTGCAACGTTGAAAGTCACCAAGCTTTTCAGTACGAGCCATTCTACTGCATATGTTTGTCTATGGAAATTTCATGGCTGTCTGCTCAATTTTCTACCCCTGTCAGCAACGGGTGTGGCTGAAATAGCCGAATCCACTAATTTGAAGAGGTGTCCACATACTTTTGTATATATAGTGTAACACTGATACATTTTTTTACACTTTTACAGTGTTAGTTTCATCAGCTGTTCTACAATATGATACAAAAAAATGGGCTAAAGTAATTTTGACGACACTGGGCCTTGAAAGAATCCCGTACAGTAAGTTTCTGCTGACGTCCACGGGTTTTAAGCTTCCTTTGAAGAGGCATTTTCTCAGCTATCAGCAATACAGGCTTGATTATAGAATGAAGCAGGTATTAATCATGGGCTTTGCTACACAGAAAGCAGCAGACGATGACTCAAACACTTTGATTAAATCAGTAGACCTATATAAATATCTTTGAAAATACAATGTTAGTGTATTTTCTGTTTTCTGTTTTCTTTTGTCATATTTTGGACCAGTGAAACTACCGCTCCACTAGGATACTTATTGTTCCTGCAGTGAGGAGGATTCACCATATTCAGACCCCTTGACTTTTTCCACATTTTGTTACGTTACAGCCTTATTCCAAAATGAATTAAATAAAAAATATGACTCAGCAATCTGCACGCAATACCCAATAATGACAAAGTAAAAATAGGTTTTTAGAAATGTTTGCAAATGTATTAAAAATGAAACATAGAAATACCTTATTTACATAAGTATTCAGACCCTTTGTTATGAGAAATTGAGCTCAGGTCCATCTTGTTTCCATTGATCCTCCTTGAGATTTTTCTACAACTTGATTGGAGGCCACCTGTGGTAAATTCAATTGATTGGACATGATTTGTAAAGGCACACACCTGTCTATATAAGGTTGACAGTGCATGTTAAAGAAAAAACCAAGCCATGAGGTCAAAGGTATTGTCCATAGAGCTCCAAGACAGGATTGTGTCGAGGCACAGATCTGGGGAAGGGTACCAAAAAAACTATGCAGCATTGAAGGTCCTCAAGAACACAGTGGCCTCCATCATTCTTACATGGAAGAAGTTTGGAACCACCAAGACACTTCCTAGAGCTGGCCGCCTGGCCAAACTGAGCAATCGGAGGAGAAGGGCCTTGGTCAGGGAGGTGACCAAGAACCCGATGGTCACTCTGAAAGAGCTCTAGAGTTCCTCTGTGGAGATGGGAGAACCATCTAGAAGGACAACCATCTCTGCAGCACTCCACCAATCAGGCCTTTATGGTAGAGTGGCCAGACGGAAGCCACTCCTCAGTAAAAGGCACATGACAGCCCGCTTGGAGTTTTCCAAAAGGCACCTAAAGACTCTCAGACCATGAGAAATAAGATTCTCTGGTCTGAATGTCAAGCGTCACGTCTGGAGGAAACCTGGCACCATCCCTACGGTGAAGCATGGTGGTGGGGATATTTTTCAGCGGCACGGACTGGGAGACTAGTCAGGATCGAGACAAACATGAACTGAGCAAAGTACATGGAGATCCTAGACGAAAACCTGCTCCAGAGCGCACAGGACCTCATGTCCTTTTGTGGCCCAGCCATAGATCCCGGACATGAACCTGATCGAATATCTCTGGAGAGCCCTGAAAATAACTGTGCAGCAACGCTCCCCATACAACCTGACAGAGCTTGAGAGGATCTGCAGAGAAGAATGGGAGAAACTCCCCAAATACAGGTGTGCCAAGCTTGTAGTGTCATACCCCAAAAGACTCAAGGCTGTAATTGCTGCCAAAGGTGCTTCAACAAAATACTGAGTAAAGGGTCTGAACTTATGTACATTTTATATTTCAGTTTGAATTTTTAGTAAACTAGCAAGAATGTCAACAAAAATGTTTTTGCTTTGTCATTATGGGGTATTGTGTGTAGATTGATGACTATTTTTTTTTTTAAATCAATTTTAGAAAATAAGGCTTTAACCTAACAGAATGTAGAAAAAGTAAAGAGGTCTGAATACTTTCCGAAGGCACTGTGTATATATAATAAGCCTATCCAAAGATGATTTAGTTGAGCTGAGACACTTTTATTTTGTACATAAATGATCTATTCAGTTTACTTCTACTAAGCTAACATATGGAATTATTTTATCATGGTTAATTTAGCTATTTGATTTTGAACTTTAGGACCGCTGTCCGTTTTCAAAAAGTATATTAAACAATTATTCAATAAAATATACAATTTGGCCTTTACTACCGTAGCCCATTCACACATGGCAAAAAAAACAGGAAAAAGATTTTGAAGTGTCTTTCTTATATCTATGAGATTTTTTGGACACATATTTAACCCTTTTTTGGGGGTTAAACTAAACTAAACACTAAACTACCTCCATACTTCTTTTATAATTTTTTTACCCATACCGGCTACCTTCAGAAGAATCATGTGACACTTGTGGGGGTCGTTGAGCAAAACGGAGAACACCATTATGTTCGTGAGAGTTTGGATGCTACAGACGCTTTCGTTCTCCCTCTACTGCTAATAAACACGAGAAATAAATTGGAATAAAAAACATTTAAAAAAATACTCCCGGAATCTGAAGGGTATCTGCAATACCGACAATACGTCTTTGAAATCTAGGCCTATTCGCTGTCCTTCCTCTAAGCATACAATAAGGAAGTAATTAAAGTCAGCTTCGATCAAGGGATGACATTTTCAAAGTAAATGATGCACAAATGCCATCACATATCGTATATACACTGAACAAAAATATAAACGCAACATGTTAAGTGTTTGTCCCATGTTTCATGAGCTGAAATAAAAGATCCCAGAAATGTTCCATACGCACAAAAAGCTTATTTCTCTCAGATTTGGTGCACACATTTGTTTACATCCCTGTAAGTGAGCATTTCTCCTTTGCCAAGATAATTCATCCACCTGACAGGTTTGACATATCAAGAAGCTGATTAAACAGCATAATCATTACAGAGACCTTGTCCACCTTATGTCGTCATGTGGGCAAGCTTTTTGCTGATGTCAACGTTGTGAACAGAGTGCTCCACGGTGGCAGTGGGGTTATGGTATGGGCAGGCATAAGCTACGGACAACGAACACAATTGCATTTTATCGATGGCAATTTGAATGCACAGAGATACCGTGATGAGATTCTGAGGCCCATTGTCGTGCCATTAATCCGCCGCCATCACCTCACGTTTCAACATGTTAATGCACAGCCCCATGTTGCAAGGATATTTACACAATTCCTGGAAGCTGAAAATGGCACAGTTCTTCCATGGCCTGCATACTCGCCAGACATGTCACCCATTGAGTTTGGAATGCTCTGGATAGATGTGTATGACAGCGTGTTCCAGTTCCCGCCAAAATCCAGCAACTTCGCACAGCCATTGAAGAGGAGTGTGACAACAGGCCACAATCAACAGCCTGATCAACTCCATGCGAAGTAGATGTGTTGCGCTGCATGAGGCAAATGGTGGTCAGACCAGATACTGACTGTTTTTTCTGATCCACAGGTATCTGTGACCAACAAATGCATATATGTATTCCCAGTCATGTGAAATCCATAGATTACGGCCTAAATAATTCATAACAATTGACTGATTTCCGTAGATGAACTGTAACTCACTAAAATCTTAGAAATTGTTGCATATTGGGTTTATATTTTGGTTCATTATATACAGTACCAGTCAAAAGTTTGGACACACCTACTCATTCAAGGGATTTTCTTTATTTTTACTATTTTCTATATTGTAGAATAATAGTGAAGACACCAAAACTATGAAATAACACATATGGAATCATGTAGTAACCAAAAAAGTGATAAACAAATCCAAATGTATTTTATATTTGAGATGCTTCAAAGTAGCCACCCTTTGCCTTGATGACAGCTTTGCACACTCTTGGTATTCTCTCAAAAAGCTTCATGAGGTAGTCACCTGGAATGCATTTCAATTAACAGATGTGCCTTGCTAAAACTTAATTTGTGGAATTTCTTTCCTTCTTAATGTGTTTGAGCCAATCTGTTGTGTTGTGACAAGGTGGTGGGTGGGGTATACATAAGATAGCCCTATTGGTAATAGACCAAGTCCATATTATGGCAAGAACAGCAAAACCATCAAGCGCTATGACGAAACTGGCTCTCATGAGGACCGCCACAGGAAAGGAAGACCCAGAGTTACCTCTGCTGCAGAGGATCAGTTTATTAGAGTTACCAGCCTCAGAAATTGCAGCCCAAATAAATTCTTCACAGAGTTCAGGTAACATACACTTCTCAACATCAACTGTTCAGAGGAGACTGCATGAATCAGGCCTTCGTGGTCGAATTGCTGCAAAGAAACCACTACTAAAGGACACCAACAAGAAGAAGAGACTTGCTTGGGCCAAGAAACACGAGCAATGGACATTAGACCGGTGAAAATCTGTCATTTGGTCTGATGAGTCCGAATTTGAGATTTTTGGTTCCAACCGTCATGTCTTGTGAGACGCGGAGTAGGTGAACGGATGATCCGCATGTGTGGTTCCCACCATGAAGCATTGAGGAGGTGTGATGGTGCTTTGCTGGTGACACTGTCAGTGATTTATTTCGAATTCAAGGCACACCTAACCAGCATGGCTACCACAGCATTCTGCAGCGATACGACATCCCATCCGGTATGTGCTTAGTGGGACTATTATTCGTTTTTCAACAGGACAATGACCCAACACACCTCCAGGCTGTGTAAGGGCTTTTTGACCAAGGAGAGTGATGGAGTGCTGAATCAGATGACCTGGCCTCCACAATTACCTGACCTCAACCCAATTGAGATGGTTTGGGATGAGTTGGACCGCAGAGTGAAGGAAAAGCAGCCAACAAGTGCTCAGCATATGTGGGAACTCCTTCAAGACTATTGGAAAAGCATTCCAGGTGAAGCTGGTTGAGAGAATGCCAAGAGTGTACAAAGCTGTCATCAAGGCAAAGGGTGGCTATTTTGAAGAATCAAAAATATTAAATATATTTTGATTTGTTTAACACTTTTTTTGTTACTACAGGATTCCATATGTGTTATTTCATAGTTTTGATGTCTTCACTATTATTCTACAATGTAGACAATAGTAAAAATAAAAACCCTTGAATGAGTAGGTGTGTCCAAACTTTTGACTGGTACTGTACATACATACACACACATACACACACAGAGATCATCCTTGGCATGAGGTAGCAATACCAGGGCTACCCTAAGGCCATGTCTCTGTGAAATAGCTTTTATCACATTTAGACTGTCTGGGACCTGAGATAATTTCTCAATATATTTTCATTGTCTTGTAAACCCCCTTAAACTGTTTATTGTTAGTTAAGATAATGCTGACATATGACTACATCTGGACTTTATACAGCCATGTTTAAGGAGCAAAGTGTAGAAAAAAATGTGTTGTATGTTTAGTATACTTCAAAGTCACACATGGATTGTGTGACTGGTCACAGTGGAGCCTTAACTCCTTTGTCATCATAACCCCTATACCATAGAGTCACTGGGATGGATTCACTGTCAAATCCGGCCCCTGTTTATCACAGCACTAGTTCACCCTGTAATTAAAACAGGGCGTTAACATATGTAGCTTAAGAAACAAGGTTCATGAAATCAATAATTTGCTAGTAACAGATGACATTCATATTCTGACTCTCTGAAACTCACTTAGATAATACTTTTGATGATACAGTGGTAGCAATACAAGGTTATAACATTTCCAGAAAAGACGAATGCCAACGAGGGTGGTGTTGCGGTCAACATTCAGAACCACATTCCTGTAAAGATTAGAGATGATCTCATGTTAAATACTGTTGAAGTAATATGGCTATGTCTGCCCCACCTGAAGCCCATTCTGGTGGGAAGCTGCTGTAGACCACCAAGTGCTAACAGTCAGTATCTGGATAACGTGTGAAATCCTTGATAATGTATTTGATATCGATAGAGAGGTATACTTTCTGGGTGATTTAAATATTGACTGGCTTTCATCAGGCTGCCCACTCAAGAGAAAGCTTCAAACTGTAACTAGTGCCTGCAACCTGGTGCAGGTTATCAATCAACTTACCAGGGTAGTTACAAACAGTACATCACAGGTGGAAAAGTACTCAATTGTCATACTTGAGTAAAAGTAAAGATACCTTAATAGAAAATGACTCAAGTAAAAGTGAAATTCACCAAGTAAAATACTACTTGTTTAAAAGTCTAAAAGTATCTGGTTTTAAATGTACTTAAGTACAGTGGTGTAAAAAGTACTCAATCATCATACTTGAGTAAAAAGTAAATGTTATACAATACATTCCTTATTTTAAGCAGTGGTGGATGTACTTAAGTATCAAAAGTAAAAGTATGAAACGTAAGAGCCGTAAATCCAAAAAGCTGAACAGCCAGACTTTTAATTTGGTGTTAGCTTTTCTGAAAGGTAACAGTCTTACGGATGCAAGAAGAAAGAAGTTGATTTTCAAACAGGTAACACTTCAAAACACATCTCTTACAGACAAAATAGAATTATGCCTTAATAATGAAGGAATATAGCCAGTAAATGTAAGCACTTACAATCACAGTCACTTTGATTTAGAAAAAACATCTTACAATAGAACCCTATACACAACCTCACTGATGGAATATGAGGACATCACAACTGATGGAACTGTATTAGAAATCAGTGTGTCAGGTCGTGCCTTTTTACATTTTTTATTTTACCTTTATTTAACTAGGCAAGTCAGTTAAGAACAAATTCTTATTTTCAATTACGGCCTAGGAACAGTGGGTTAACTGCCTTGTTCAGGGGCAGAGCGACAGATATTTACCTTGTCAGCTTGAGGATTCGTTCTTGTAACCTTTCGGTTACTATTCCAACGCTCTAACCACTAGGCTATCAATCCTTTGTAACAAGGACACCTATAACTTGTGAATTTTAAACATAAATTAACAAAACGCATAAGGCATTGTGTACTTGGGCTTGCTAGTGTTAAGCTGTCATTACTTGAAGTTGAAGAATTTACGGTTCATCTTCAGTAAAAGCTGGTTCTCAAACTTTGTGGAATCCAGCCTTGTTCTCCTGAGGCTGAAAACAAGTCCTGCAATGCTGAACAGCCTTTCACAGGCAGCTGATGCAGGTAAGGGTGTTTAACCTCAGAGACAGCTTACAGACTGCCGGGAAGAACTTGAGCAAGTCCATATGATTAGCTGTACAGGCCAGGTATCCGTCCAGTTGTTTGGAGCTTTCTTGTGCTTGAGATGTTTTCAAGGCAGAGAAGAAGTCCTCCTCATCTGATGAACTGGTGCCATCACCTAGCTGCAGCAAGGGTTCTTCAAGGTGGTCCTTGATGTAGTCCATTCCTGAAATACAAGGAAGATGACAATAGACATCATGTAGTTGTGAGCCTACATTAATCCGTCACGCATCTACAGTTAAAGTCGGAAGTTTACATACACTTAGGTTGGAGTCATTAAAACTCGTTTTTCAACCACTACACAAATTTCTTGTTAACAAACTATAGTTTTGGCAAGTCGGTTAGGACATCTACTTTGTGCATGACACAAGTAATTTTTCCAACAATTGTTTACAGACAGATTATTTCACTTATAATTCACTGTATCACAATTCCAGTGGGTCAGAAGTTTACATACACTAAGTTGACTGTGCCTTTAAACCGTTAGAAAAATTCCAGAAAATAATGTAATGGCTTTAGAATCTTCTGGTAGGCTAATTGACATCATTTGAGTCAATTGGAGGTGTACCTGTGGATGTATTTCAAGGCCTACCTTCAAACTCAGTGCCTCTTTGCTTGACATCATGGGAAAATCAAAAGAAATCAGCCAAGACCTAAGAAAAACAATTGTATACCTCCACAAGTCTGGTTCATCCTTGGGAGCAATTTCCAAACGCCTGAAGGTCCCACGTTCATCTGTACAAACAATAGTACGCAAGTATTAACACCATGGGACCAAGCAGGCGTCATACCGCTCAGGAAGGAGACGCGTTCTGTCTCCTAGAGATGAACGTACTTTGGAGCGAAAAGTGCAAATCAATCCCAGAACAACAGCAAAGGACCTTGTGAAGATGCTGGAGGAAACAGGTACAAAAGTATCTATGTCCACAGTAAAACGTGTCCTAAGTCGACATAACCTGAAAGGCCGCTCAGCAAGGAAATCAAATCAAATTTTATTTGTCACATACACATGGTTAGCAGATGTTAATGCGAGTGTAGCGAAATGCTTGTGCTTCTAGTTCCGACCATGCAGTAGTATCTAACAAGTAATCTAACAAATTCACAACAACTACCTTATACACACAAGAGTAAAGGAATGAATACGAGTATGTACATATAAATATATGGATGAGCGATGGCTGACCGGCATAGGCAAGATGCAGTAGATGGTATGGAGTACAGTATATACATATGAGATTAGTAATGTAGGGTATGTAAACATTATATAAATGGCATTGTTTAAAGTGGCTAGTGATACATTATTTCATCCAATTATAATTATTAAAGTGGCTAGAGATTTGGGTCGATGGCCGAACGGCATAGGCAAGATTCAGTAGATGGTTTAGAGTACAGTGTATACATTTGATATGAGTATGTCGGATACGTAAACATTATATACAAAATTGTTTAAAGTGGCTAGTGATACATTGTTACATCCAATTCCTATGTTTAAAATGGCTATCGATTTAAGTCAGTATGTTGGCAGCAGCCACTCAATGTTAGTGATGGCTGTTTAACAGTCTGATCGTCTTGAGGTAGAAGCTGTTTTTCAGTCTCTCGGTCCCAGCTTTGATGCACCTGTACTGACCTCGCCTTCTGGATGATAGCGGGGTGAACAGGCAGTGGCTCGGGTGGTTGTTGTCCTTGATGATCTTTTTGGCCTTCCTGTGACATCGGGTGGTGTAGGTGTCCTGAAGGGCAGGTAGTTTACCCCCGGTGATGCGTTGTGCAGTCCTCACTACCCTCTGGAGAGCCTTACGGTTGTGGGCGGAGCAGTTGCCGTACCAGGCGGTGATACAGCNTCGATGTGGATAGGGGGGTGCTCCCTCTCCTGTTTCCTGAAGTCCACGATCATCTCCTTTGTTTTGTTGACATTGAGTGAGAGGTTATTTTCCTGACACCACACTCCGAGGGCCCTCACCTCCTCCCTGTAGGCCGTCTCGTCGTTGTTGGTAATCAAGCCTACCACTGTAGTGTCGTCAGCAAACTTGATGATTGAGTTGGATGCGTGCTTGGCCACGCAGTCATGGGTAAACAGGGAGTACAGGAGAGGGCTGAGAACGCACCCTTGTGGGGCCCCAGTGTTGAGGATCAGCGGGGTGGAGATGTTGTTTCCTACCCTCACCACCTGGGGCCGGCCCGTCAGGAAGTCCAGGACCCAGTTGCACAGGGCTGGGTCGAGACCTAGGGTCTCGAGCTTAATGACGAGCTTGGAGGGAACTATGGTGTTAAATGCTGAGCTGTAGTCGATGAACAGCATTCTTACATAAGTATTCCTCTTGTCCAGATGGGTTAGGGCAGTATGCAGTGTGATTGCGATTGCATCGTCTGTGGACCTATTGGGACGGTAAGCAAATTGGAGTGGGTCCAGGGTGTCTGGCAGGATGGAGGTGATATGATCCTTGACTAATCTCTCAAAGCACTTCATAATGACGGAAGTGAGTGCTATGGGGCAATAGTAATTTAGCTCAGTTACCTTAGCTTTCTTGGGAACAGGAACAATGGTGGCCCTCTTGAAGCATGTGGGAACAGCAGACTGGGATAGGGACTGATTGAATATGTCCGTAAACACACCAGCCAGCTGGTCTGCGCATGCTCTGAGGACATGGCCAGGGATGCCATCTGGGGCGGCAGCCTTGCAAGGGTTAACACATTTAAATGTTTTTCTCACATTGGCTGCGGTGAAGGAGAGCCCGCAGGTTTTGGTAGCAGGCCGTGTCGGTGGCACTGTATTGTCCTCAAAGCGAGCAAAGAAGTTGTGTAGTTTGTCTGGGAGCAGGACGTCATGGTCCGCAACGGGGCTGGTTTTCTTTTTGTAGTCCGTGATTGACTGTAGACCCTGCCACATTCCTCTCGTGTCTGAGCCGTTGAATTGTGACTCTTTGTCTCTATATTGATGCTTAGCTTGTTTGATTGCCTTGCGGAGGGAATAGCTACACTGTTTGTATTCAGTCATGTTTCCGGTAGCCTTACCCTGGTTAAAAGCAGTGGTTTGCGCTTTCAGTTTTGCGCGAATGCTGCCATCAATCCACGGTTTCTGGTTGGGGAAGGTTTTAATATTTGCTATGGGTACAACATCACCAATGCACTTGCTAATAAACTCGCTCACCGAATCAGCGTATACATCAATGTTGTTGTCCGATGCTATCCGGAACATATCCCAGTCCACGTGCTCGAAGCAATCTTGCAGCATGGAATCGGATTGGTCAGACCAGCGTTGAACAGACCTGAGAACGGGCGTTTCCTGTTTTAGTTTCTGTTTGTAGGCTGGGAGCAACAAAATGGAGTCATGGTCAGACTTGCCGAAAGGAGGGCGGAGAATAGCCTTGTATGCATCACGGAAGTTGGAATAACAATGATCCAGGATTTTAGGATTTTACCAGTCCTAGTGGCACATTCGATATGCTGGTAAAATTTCGGGAGCCTTGTTTTCAAATTAGAAGCCACTGCTCCAAAACTGCCATAAAAAAGCCAGACTACGGTTTGAAACTGCACATGGGGACAAAGATCGTACCTCTTGTCTGATGAAATTAAAATAGAACTGTTTGGCCATAGTGGCCATCGTTATGTTTGGAAGAAAAGGGGGAAGGCTTGCAAGCTGAAGAACACCATCCCAACCGTGAAGCACAGGGGTGGTAGCATCATGTGGGGGTGCTTTGCTGCAGGAGGGACTGGTGCACTTCACAAAATAGATGGCATCATGGGGAAGGAAAATTATGCGCATATATTGAAGCAACATCTACAGACATCAGTCAGGAAGTTAAAGCTTGGTCGCAAATGGGTCTTCCAAATGGACAATGACCCCAAGCATACTTCCAAAGTTGTGGCAAAATGGCTTAAGGACAACAAAGTCCTTCACAAAGCCCTGACATCAATCCTATATACAATTTGTGGGCAGAACTGAAAAAGTGTGTGCGAGCAAGGAGGCCTACAAACCTGACTCAGTTACACCAGCTCTGTCAGGAGGAATGGCCCAAAATTCACCAAACTTATTGTGGGAAGCTTGTGGAAGGTTACCCGAAATGTTTGACCCAAGTTAAAGTAAAACAATTTAAAGGCAATTCTACCAAATACTAATTGAGTGTATGTAAACTTCATGAATGTGATGAAAGAAATAAAAGCTGAAATAAATAATACTCTCTACTATTATTCTGACATTTCACATTCTTAAAATAAAGTGGTGATGTCACGACTTCAGCCAAAGTCGGCTCCTCTCCTTGTTCGGGTGACGTTCGGCGGTCGACGTCACCGGTCTTCTAATCATCACCAATCTACTTTTCATTATCCATTTGACTGGTCTTACCTGTTGTGTATTTAACCCTCTGTTTCCCCCCCATATCCTTGTGTGTGTTTGTTTATTGTGAAGCTGTTTTTTCCGGCTGGTGCATTTATAGTTTGTTTGCGTATGGCATGTTATTTGTATGTACGCGTTTAGCGTTTTTTGCATGTTTATTGTTTGAGTAAACTTTTTGCTCACTCAGTACTGTTCTCCTGCGCCTGACTTATGCACCAGCTACACACGAGCCTGACAGGTGATCCTAACTGACCGAAGTCAGGGAATCTTTACCAGGATTAAATGTCAGGAATTGTGAAAAACTGAGTTTTGGCTAAGGTGTATGTAAACTTCCGACTTCAACTGTATATACAAACCAAGCAACAGGGCTAAGTAGGTTACCCATTGGACCTGAACCACAAAGTCGTGTAGTTTAAAAATGGGTGGTTCTAGAATCTATGAAGTGTCAAAATGTACACTATACTCAGTTGTTTATGAATAATAAAATACTGTTAATCAAACACGTTGTCTTATCAATTCTGATGGTGGCTTCATCCTTTGTCCACGTTGTTTTGAATTTGGGGAGAAGGATTGCAGCTGCGATCAGCTCAGGGTCGTGAAACATGTGGCTGAAGCGCTTCTTCAGTCCCAGTTGTAGAGCATCCACCAGATATATATAATAATAATAATAATACTGTGTTTCCCAACCCTATACAAAAGGGGACCACTAACCATTTCACCTGATTTAACTACAGTAATCAATGGCTGGATGAGTAGTTGACTAAATGGATCAATGATAGTTTACGGCTACAACATGTGAAACAGCTATTAGTCCCCAAGCAAAGGGTCAGGAAACACTGCAACAGATTTAGACAACATTCAAGACCTTAAATTATGACGAAATAAAACAGAATCCTTACTTACATTGGAACCTCGAAGTCTGTGCAGAGAACTCTCTCCTTTGTCTTTGACAGTCCTTCTACAGCCATGAACCAGGAGTTCAACCTTGTGGCATTTGGGCGCAGCAGCTGGAGGTCGCAAGCATCCTTAACCGTTTCGGCTGCAAGTGTGGATCTTCCGCATTTGTTCCAAAATGGTTGGCACTTGCCGAATGTTGAACGGGACACTTTTTGTGTAAGCCTCACTGATGTGGCCAACTCCTCTCATGGCCTCAGTCACCTTCTTCTTCATTTCCTTGGAGGCTTCATCAATCCTCGAGCGCAGTGTGGGCCTTGATAAGATCTTTGGCTGCAGATCCTGGACAAACTCTCTGGCCAATGTTGTTTGCGTCTTTTTTCCAACATGATTCGTTTTTTTTCCAGCTTCAGATTGATTTGATTTTGTAGCGAGTAACGAAGGTGTCAGGGGAAATGTATCAGAGTAAAAGTATCCTTTTTTTATGTAGTGAAGTAAAAGTAAAAGTCGACAGAAATATAAATAGTAAAGCAAAGTACAGATACCCCAAAAAACTACTTAAGTACAGTAACGAACCCATTAAGAAAATGACTGTAAAAACTGTTAAATCCCTGTGTATGGATGAGGAATTGAAAAACGGTATGGTTGAGAGGCAAAGGAGACGGCAAATAGTTCTGGCTGTACAACCGATTGGCTAATGTACTGCAGATTGAGAAATCATGTGACTAAACTGAATAAAAATAAGAAGAAACTACACTATGGAACAGAGATAAATGACATAAAGAAAGATTTAAATGAAGTTTTTGGCAAAAAAGCAAACTCCGCTTCATTATTCTTTGATTCAGATGGCTCATTCATCACAAAACCCACTGATATTGCCAACTACTTTAATGATTGTTACATTTGTAACATTAGCAAATGTAGGCATGACATGCCAGCAGCAAAAGCTGACACTACACATCCAAGTATAACTGACCGATTTAGGAAAGACAAGAATTGTAATTTTGAATTCCATAAAGTAAGTGTGGAAAAGGTGAATCAATGACAAGCCACAGGGGTCTGATCAACTTGGTTGGAAAATTACTGAGGATAATAGCGAATGATATTGCCACGTCTATTTGCCTTGTCTTAAATTTAAGCCTACTAGAAAGTGTGTGCCCTCAGGCCTGGAGGGAAGTAAAAATTAACTGGCCCCCTTAACTGGCTCAAAGAGCCGACCGTTACCAACCCTTTCAGCACGCTTATAGGGAAGGACATTCTACAAGCACTTACACAAATTAAAGATGATTGGCTGAGAGAAATTGATGACAAAAATATTGTGGAGTGAAGTGTTGGAGGCTAATTTGTAAATTACGAAATCAAGGATCGGCAGGATAGTCAGTTTTACAAGGGTATGTTTGGCAGCATGAGTGAAGGAGGCTTTGTTGCAAAATAGGTTTCGATTCTAGATTTAGTTTTGGATTGGAGATGCTTAATATGAGTCTCGAAGTATAGTTTACAGTCTAGCCAGACATCTAGGTATTTATAGTTGTCCACATATTCTAGGTCAGAACCGTCCAGAGTAGTGATGCTAGGCGGCTGGCGGGTGTGGGCAGCGATCGGTTGAAGAGCGTGCATTTAGTTTTACTAGCGTTTAAGAGCAGTTGGAGGCCACGGAATGAGTGTTGTATGGCATTGAAGCTTGTTTGGACAACATAGTGTCCAAAGAAGGGCCAGGTGTATACAGAATGGTGTCGTCTGTGTATAGGTGGATCAAAGAATCACCCGCAGCAAGAGCGACATCATTGATATATACAGAGAAAAGAGTCGGCCCAAGAATTGAACCCTGTGGCACCCTTATAGAGACTGCCAGAGGTCCGGACAACAGGCCCTCCGATTTGACACACTGAACTCTATCTGAGAAGTAGTTAGTGAACCAGGCGAGGCAGTCATTGGAGAAACCAAGGCTGTTGAGTCTGCCGATAAGAATACGGTGATTGACAGAGTCGAAAGCCTTTGCCAGGTCGATGAAGATGGCTGCACAGTACGGTCTTTTATCGATGGCGGTTATGATATAATTTGCCAAGGGGCACCTGTGACCAGCTCGGAAACCGGATTGCATAGCGGAGAAGGTAAGGTGGGATTCGAAATGGTCGGTGATCTGTTTGTTCACTTGGCTTTCGAAGACTTTAGAAAGGCAGGGCAGGATGAACTACTGGCACTTAACAAAGAGCTGCAGTTCGTTTCAGAATGGGTGGCAAGGAATAAGCTAGTCCTAAATATTTCAAAAACTAAAAGCATTTGATTTAGGAAAAATCATTCACCCTAAACCTCAACTAAATCTTGTATTAATAATGTGGAAATTGAGCAAATTGAGGAGACTAAACTGCTTGGAGTAACCCTGGATTATAAACTGTCATGGTCAAAACATATTGATACAACATCAGCTAAGATGGGGAGAAGTCTGTCTATAATAAAGCGCTGCTCTGCATTCTTAACAACACTATCAACAAGTCAGGTCCTACAGGCTCTAGTTTAATCTCACCTGGACCGCTGTTCAGTCGTGTGGTCAGGTGCCACAAAGAGGGACTTAGGAAAATTGCAATTGGCTCAGAACAGGGCAGCACAGCTGGCCCTTGGATGTACACAGAGAGCTAACATTAATAATATGCATGTCAATCTCTCAAAGTGGAGGAGATTGACTTCATCGCTACTTGTATTTGTGAGAGGTATTGACATGGTGAATGCACCAAGCTTTCTGTTTGAACTACTGGCACACAGCTCGGACACCCATGCATACCCCACAAGACATGTCACCAGAGGTCTCTTCACAGTCCCCAAGTCTAGAAAAGGCTATGGGAGGTACCACAGTATATAGAGCCATGACTACATGGAACTCTATTCCACATCAAGTAACTCATGCCAGCAGTAAAATTAGATTAATAAAAACAGATAAAACACACCTTATGGAACAGCGGGGACTGTGATGCAACACAAACATAGACACGTATACAAACACAACATATGCAATATACACACATGTACACATTAATATGGTGTTATAGATATGTGGTAGTAGAGTACAGGCCTGAGGGCACACACTTAATATATTGTGAAATCTGTTATGAATGTATTGTAATGTTTATAAAATGTACAGTATAACTGCTGGACCCCAGGAAGAGCGATCAACACACATTAACATGGGTTTAACTACAGCCTGCTCTTGTGAAGGCCAGTAAACTCTCCATTAGTGTAATGTGTACACTGTACACTCCTAGAATTATGGGTGTCTCGTGGAACCCTGGTGATCATGTGTGTAGTTTACTTCCATACTGTTATGATGGGGAGGTTAGTGTTAGCACACAGTTAGGCAACACACTACCAGGATACACTTCTTCACTCCATCCCCCAGGTGGCAGCACCAACCGGGTCAAGGCCTGTGCCATGCCAGAAGCCTTGATAAGCACTTCAGGTGGTGCCAACTGAGGCTCATCAGTCAGAGTGCCAGCCGTGAGGCTGCTGTTTTTTTGTGTGTTTTTTTGGGGTGGCCATGACTCCTTTCGTTTGCCTGTGTTTAGTTTTCTTTTCGTATACTGTATATTTATCTCTGTCACCACCAACTGAACAACAATGATCAGTTTGTGCTGGCCGACCACAAGGTCAAGAGAGACAGAGCAGATCTCCATAGCAACAGTACTCTGTGATCACCAGAGACAGGCCCTGAAACAAGGTAAGGTGGCTGTCTCCTGGGAAGGCTACATGCAGTCAACACCTGGTTGCATACGCTTACTTCTCATATGAATGCACACATCCAATCAAGTGACAGACCAGTTAACTAGGCCTAGGACCCCTAGACTTAGCAATTGTAACAATATTAGCAGGCTAGTTAATAGATTTTGGGAACACATACAGTTTTAAGCCCCTCCCTCTTTGTCTATAAAGTCAAAAGAAATTGTTAAACATACACAGTAATACACTTTGGATGAAGTTGATTTGATTCAATATGATTGTATCATTTTGTCTGCACCGTCTGTACCAACAGTAGTACCACATGTTACCTTGGCTGCTAATCTATCCTGTGTGTTTGGTCACGGCCACTGCAGCTCCTGCAGTGCGTTTGTAGATCCATTGGACCACACGGGGAGCCCATTAGTGTCAAATACTGTTGATGAGGCCCTCTTACTGTGAGTTAACCACCCACATAAAACTGTCACTGAACCTGTAGCCCCAGACATGGATCAACATTGCACGCTTTACCACAAATGTGTTTGTGTGTGTGTGTGTGTATGTTTGTGTGGGTGTAGGTGTTTTGAGTTTGCATGCATTCATTCACGTACGTGTGTGCGTTCCCCTCCTGGACTACAAAGTTAAAATAGCTCTCCCTTGTCTTATCTTGATTGGCTGGGAGAATGCCGGGCGGAGAAGGGGGGCAGGCTGATGGTGAGGAGCCACAGACGCTCTGTCGCTTTCAGGTCACCAGGGAGTACAGACAACAGAACCCCCACAGGAGACAGTCTGAGCCTAAGACAACTTTACCAAATACAAAGGAGCCGATGATAGCATAACTACACACCTGAGGGACAGAGGACAACTTTTCTAACTCACTTGATTTAGGACAAAGGACAACTTTATGAAATACTAAACCTAGGAGAGATGTAGAGAGCTTTACTAGACTGATCACAACTGGAAAAGGATTGTCGTTGAAAGCCTCAAAGAAACGAAGAAGTGACTGGATATCTTAACAAAACACCTGTCAATCAAGAGAATAACACCTTTCACACAAAACATTGGAAAGATTTAACATTAAGGAAAGATTTACCTTCAGAATATCAACCACAACTAAAAGAAGTGAAACACAGATCCTAAACAGGAGAGAAGCAGGCTCCATCTCTACCAGGCAGTTAAAGAGATTAACTTTAACAAATCACAAATAATCTTTAGCTTACAACCCACCGCTGCAAGAGGAGCCTACATAGAAGAGAGGACACTGCTTTTGGAAAATCTGCTTAGAAGCCAAATCAAATTAAATATTTTTTTACCTAAAAACCTAGCACTGAGATCCTACACGGTGAATCAGCTTCACTAAGCAAATCAAACATAATCATCTTTACCTGGAAAACCACAGTGGTGAAACGACTGGACCATTTAGAGGAGAGGCTTGTGTCCGTGTGGAGTGTATGCGTAGACCTAAAACAAGGACGACTGTGAAGAGGGCATCGATGGCAGGCGGATCCATAAAGTGCCATCCAGCTTGTATGTAAACAAAGTGCCATGCCCATGCTACGACCGACCTGGCACAGAGGAGGGTGGGCACTAGGGAGTACCACAGTCTCTCCCTTACTCATACTGCTCCTCTCCAGTCTACAGGTAAGATGATCACCAGTTTTGGAACCATGTGACATCTTCCTAACATCTCGTCCTACTTGTTTCCTCTGTCAGCTCTCAAAGAAGGGCCAGTAAAAAAATAAAAATGTTTTTTGATTTGTTGAGCATTTGTTTGATCATATACTGTATAGCACTTAAATATCCATATAGAATATTCTGTAAAATATGGCAAAAATAATATTCTGTAAAAAAAAATTAAGAAGTGTGTTGAAGTAATCTCACAAATAATCTGACAACAGAGAAACATAGATTTCAGTTTGTCCACTATCTGATTTAGGTGAGAGGATGAGTTGCTACTGTTGAACTGTAAACCCATAAACTATCTTACTGACACAGTGAGATGATAAGCTCTGAATTTATGTTATTTAATACATTTTTTACAGATATGCAACTGGGACATGTGTAACAGTATTGCTTCTGTCCCTCTCCTCGCCCCTACCTGGGCTCGAACCAGGGACCCTCTGCACACATCGCGGCCCGTGCAGAGCAAGGGGAACAACTACTTCAAGATCTCAGAGCGAGTGACGTCACCGATTGAAACGTTGTTAGCTCGCACCCCGCTAGCCATTTCACACCGGTTACACTAACTCCCTTTTTGACTCCTCCTTTTCCGCAGCAACCAGTGATCCGGGACAACAGCATCAATGTAACAGTATAGCTTCTGTCCCTCTCCTCGCCCCTACCTGGGCTCAAACCAGGGACCCTCTGCACATATCAACTACCTCCCTCGAAGCATCGTTACCCATCGCGCCACAAAAGCCACGGCCCTTGCAGAGCAAGGGGAACAACTACTTCAAGGTCTCAGATCGAGTGACGTCACCGATTGAAACGCTGTTAGCGCGCACTCCGCTAGCTAACTAGCCATTTCACACCGGTTACACATGCAAGAACTTTGGAGTTGCTTAGCAACGTGGCCATATGATAGTGTACTGGGTTGTATGGCATGGCTAACATATGGCCATAGATATCACTCCAGACATGAATAATATCACAAAATCTACTGTCGCACACAAAATATACCAGAGCAGCCAGAAACGGACATACAGTATACAGCACCTGCTGTAGAATGCACGACAAAGCATGATTCTATCGGAGTAACTCCTAAAACTCTGCTTACTGTAAATACATCCCTTGAAGGAAATGTTCACCCATTTCGAATATTATATTGTTTCTGTGCATCTCTGAGAGTGATGTTCTATCCATTCCCTGGGTCATTTCATGTTTTCATGTGTATCTGAGTTATTGGCATTCAAGCAGGCAGAGATCCGTCCGGTATGACGTAGCACTGTGATAAAGTCTCTCTCACTACACTGAAAGTTAATAGGGATACAAGTTTCAGATCGTTAAAGCATCTATCATACATGACAGATTTCAATATTCAACGCTGGAGGATGTCTTCTCTTGAATGAGCCATTGATCATATTTTTGCGATATTCCTACCTCAAGAAATGTTTTCTTTAACAGAGGGTCTAGCACATTTTTCCCATTTGTCTCTCTTTAGTCCAGGCTGCATTGAGAAACGTGCCTATTTTCCTCAAAAGTACGTAATTTCACGATTCCAAAGCTATACGATACTACAGATAGCAAGTTAATTATCTCACATCTCTGAAAAGATTTGTAATGTTGTACTTCTTGTTGATGAAATTCGTGACAATGTTGTGTTTTTGAGCTGATGCCCAATAGACTCCCATTCCCCCCTTGAAGAGAGTGCTCCTTGTCCCAGAATCGCCTAAAATGCACCGGGCGGCCCATTGGCGTAGAATGGGCAACGTTTCCCATCGCCTCAAAATGTATATCTGCAGTTGCGAATGTTAGGCTCCACTCTGTGAGGCACATCAATCTGCAGGTTGAACATGGGGAGACTGGAGACTCCTAAATTGATAGTGCAGTTTGTTTAGGACATTTTACAGCTAACTAGCTACGTTACATGCTGATATTGACTCTGGTATTATTGTGTGTAGCTACGTTTGCTAGCTGGCTACCTAGCTATCTAACTAGCTAGCCAGCCCATAGAGAGAGCATTGCATTGTGGATTTTGTAGTCGACTAGCTGTAAAAGATTTAGCTGTAAAAGATTTACACAACGATTTTCCATGTTGCTACCAACCTTAGAACTCCAAAATGAAACATTTCTTCACAAAAATAGAGATCTCTCACATTTGATTCCCAGGTTCCTAAATTACATCAGCACTCTCTCCAAATCTACATCTGAGTTATGCTCAGAATCCTTTAGTGTCTTTTTCTCTTTAAGGTAGAGGAGAGCAATTGTATTTTCTTTACACCCCAGATAGAAGTAGAGACTGACACAAACTCTCTCTCTCTCTTGTCTGTGATATCTGCTGTGCAGACAACCTGATGGTAAAAGACAGACAACCTGGTGGAAGGAGGCAGACAACCTGGTGGTAGGAGGCAGACAACCTGGTGGTAGGAGGCAGACAACCTGGTGGTAGGAGGCAGACAACCTGGTGGTAGGAGACAGACAACCTGGTGGTAGGAGGCAGACAACCTGATGATGGGAGACAGACAACCTGGTGGTGGGAGACAGACAACCTGGTGGTAGAAGGCAGACAACCTGGTGGTAGGAGGCAGACAACCTGGTGGTAGGAGGCAGACAACCTGGTGGTAGGAGGCAGACAACCTGGTGGTAGGAGGCAGACAACCTGGTGGTAGGAGGCAGA